>WYDI02007853.1:0-11219 GCA_009867235.2 Psittacus erithacus | reverse complement strand
AGCAGCAGTGGTTTGTGTTATACCTTAGTTACTGGACTGTTCTTATCTCAACTCATGGGAGTTACATTCTTTTGATTTTCCTCCCCATCCCTCTGGGAGTGGGGAGGGGGAGAGGACAGGTTGGGGGGGCTGGGGAACGAACAAGCTACATGCTTTTCTAATTTACGACTAAGCTTAAACCATGACAGACTAAAAAATAAAATTTCTTTGATCATTATTACTCTTTTTAATTCATTTTGCTCACTGCGTAGTGGTTCAACCATTTCTGCTTGCAAACACAATGAATGAAGATCACTTACAACCTCCAAATGAGTAGTAAGTCTGAAAAGTGGTTTCTAAAAGATCAGAAAAGAACTACCTTGTAACCAGAATAAACCTTAAATGAACTTTCATTAAGAATATAAAGCCAGCTCCTAATAGACACAGGTATTGATCTAATTAACAGGAAGTGCATAGCTGAACAGAAAGGTCCAATAGAATAAATCCCTTCTTGTTGACACAGTGTTGGCACAAAATTTAGGTAGTGTCGAAATTCTCAATATCTCTGGTGTGTTTTCTCACCCCCACTGACACTTAGTCTCATTTATGGTTTAATCAACTGGGAATGCCTTCAGCATACATAGGGTACACTGATCTTTCATTACAAAGATTAATTTAGCAGAAAAAAAAAGAATTCAGCTTTTAGATTTCCTTATAATTTTCAAACAAGAAGTAAAATGTATTATTAATATTTACATTTTAATATTTTATATACTCAGCATCTTCTTAGTAACTGAAGCTCTAGCAGGCCAGTGATATTAATAAAAGCCAAACCATTCTATAATTATATATCAGTCTCCTTTGTCAGTAACTCAGAGGTAGCTTAAGAGTTTTAAGAGGAAAGGATCTTCCTAAAGCGAGCAGGAGTCAAGCTTTTTCTAACTTATGCAGATGTGATCCTAAATTTTGAGCAGCTTGGCCAAAGGAATTTTAAAAAGTATGTTCATTTGCATCTTTGCATTTTATAGGTTTCATTGTACTTCATTAACTTAAACCTGTTGTGATGATTAATCAGCAACCTGGACTGCAGTAGTTTAATCAAAACTAAGATAAAAAGGGTCACTCTGGGCACAGTCTAAATGTTAAATAGGGATGAAATTTCTGATAAAAAAAAAAAAGACAATTTAAGCATGTATCTTGAAAGTAGGTATGTACAAGATTATATTACCAAGTCTTCTTTTGATGGAGCCATGGAGATTTTAGTTTTAGAGCATACATTTACATTTTTCACCTCAGTAAGTTGTATAATTAGAGATGTAGGCTAGCTGAGGTATTTCAAGTTTTACCAAGGCTGTTTTCATTAGGTGAACAGGAAAATTAAATGCAAGTGCCACCAATTGTATATCATTTCAGAGCAGCCTTAAGTTTTTCATGAGTTCATGTATTATTCCTCTTATTTTTGAAACCATTTGCCAGCTCTTGAGAGGAAATGAATGTAAAATGTATTTTTTTCCTGCACTCTAATTATAAAAAATGAGAAAATTGTGTGATTTTTCTGCTTGTTCTGCTAAAAGGAACATTTGACCAAACAGCATATTCATTTCTCAGCCAATATACATTTTATTCATCTATCAGTCATTGTAAGGACTAGAAGACTGTAATATACTACTTATGACGTACTTCTACACTCTTGTTCATATGATTGGTGACTCTCTATATTCTTACAAGGCAGGAGATTAAACAGCATTATTTTCTAAAAAACTATGTTTTGAAACTCTTATGATAATAACAGTGTGTAATATGCCTTTACTGGTTTTCTTTTTTTTTTTTTTTTTTTACTCTTACATTCCTAGTTTTCCGATTTTTTATTGAGTTTCAAGAGAGTAGTTTACAGATGGAAGATACTTGAAAGCTGTAGGTACTAACAGTGCAGAGTACATATGTTTTATATATCCGCCTACCCACATGCACACATATATATGTACATTGTAGAATACAGTATACTGGAGACAGCCACAGACATGTGAAGTGTGCATAGAATTCTGCAATTTGTATGAAAATAAGAACAAAATGATTTTCAGGTGATGCACAAGCCTAACTCCAATGTCTGTAAGCCTATAAAATGCTTTCAGTGATTTGTGGAATTATTATTTACAACAGAAAGTGATTCCTGCTCTTACTCCAAATGAGGTTTCCTCAGAAAAATGTATTGTGAAAATCTTGAAGCCTTATCAACATAAACAGAAAAGGCCCACCATGCCGTTTTACTCAAACTCATGTGTATACTCAGAAAAAAGAAGTATAAAACACTGCAGCAGTGTATGATAATGAACATCATCTGTTCTGTCACACCACCTACATATCTGATTATTTGTTCCAAAAAGTTTCAGGGACAATCATTTCAACTGTATGTTCCAATTAGATAATGTACTCATGCATGCATGATTCTTAACTTTGTGTCCAGAATTAATAGTAAAAAAAAGAAAAAAAGTCACATGCCGGTTTACAGAAAAGTACTTTAAAATTGATATAAAAGAACAAAAAACATAGATAAGCAGATTCTTGGGGGGGTTGCTGTGTTGTAGTAGCAAAACTACATTTTCTTAGGGATACATTTTGCAGCTTTAATTTGCTACCATTTTCTCCCTTTTTGTAGATATTTCCTCAGAGTCGTATATGCTTGATATTACTAGAATTTTCTTCGAGAATAAGTTTTCAATGACATGCAGTGTAGGTGCAGGTTTTCACCAATCAATTGCATCTTCACTACATTATATAGTAAGCGTGTATTTGCAGCTTTCATCTTTGATTCCTAATACTGATCAAGATCCTACTTACATAAAAGTAATGCTATCCAGGGTCATGTAATTCCATCCTTTAGTGAATATTTTGACACTTTGATTTCTATAAAGAAAAGAAAAAGATACCAAATTTTCACTATTTCTGTGCATATTTTTTGGCCATTCCACCATTCCATATTTCTGATGTACAATAGTGATAATAATTATGAGAGCACATTTGCAACCATTTTATTTTTTTTCGTATTTAGACATTATTTTCCACAAAGAAAACTTTCATGTCTAATGAAGTCAGTTTGTTTACTCCCCTTTAGCAAACCTCATTTCAATCTCATTTGAAAGTTCAAAATGTTCTTTCTATTGTTTTAGGGAAAATGCGAAAACATATTTAAAATATAAATTAAATGTAGAATCTCATTCTAAAAATGTTGATTCTTCTGTCTTCTCTACATTTCAGAATAAGTAGTATCATACCTACAAAACAGCACATCTTCATGGATATCATTAGAGGATGATAACATAATGTATGAAGTATAG
This sequence comes from Psittacus erithacus, assembly GCA_009867235.2. Classification (NCBI taxonomy): domain Eukaryota; kingdom Metazoa; phylum Chordata; class Aves; order Psittaciformes; family Psittacidae; genus Psittacus; species Psittacus erithacus. The sequence goes on along the minus strand of WYDI02007853.1, from coordinate 7,905 downwards.
CTGCATATATATATATATAAATATTTTATGTATAGCTGTTTCATATATAAATGAAACCAGCAGATTTGCACTTAATATATGAAGATTTTCATTGAATGTATTAACTATCTAATGGCAATCTCAACAAAATGATGGTTGCATAATTCTACTCTTACATGGAAGCTTACGTTACACCTATGTTTCTATAGATGCTTTGTAAATAAAGTGATTCAGTCTCCACTTGAAACCTAGATGTTTTAAGGAGCATTTTGTGTTTGCCAGTAATAAGCACATGAACACAACCCATATAAAAACATTAAGTTGCTGATATAGCATTAATTGTGTATTTAAGACTATGTCCAGTAAGAAAACTGTCAGTAAAAGACCAGCCTTTCTGTCTTTACAGATAACCTAATAAACTGAAAAACTTGGAACAGAATTTCCAAGGCTTTTTTTCTGAACTGTTAAAATTGCTTTGAGTCACCTCCTGGGGTGATGCTGAATCAGTGTGAATGCTGTAAATCTATCAGTTATTTTTGCTGCATGTTGAAAATACGTAATGTGTCTTCTGTTTGATTCATAATTCGTATAGTTCATGAAAGGGAGGAGGGTTGAGATTCAAATTTCCTCTCTTGTTTTGATGGATGTACTGAACTTGGGTAGGCTTTGAGGATTACTCGTCTGTTAACTGGTTTGAACTTTCCAAGGGAAGTAGAAAATATAGGAGAGGGAACCTTCAAGTTTCTCATTCAGAGGGATATTAGTCAGTGGGACCTCTGGTATATGTACCAGTTTCCACTGAATTGGTTGGTAGGTGCCTTATGCAGCTCACCTCCTGGGTATTTACATTAATAAGCATGTCCTACCACTTAAATCCACCTCTTCCTTCACATCAGAATCACAGAAACATAGGATAGTTTAGGCTGGAAGGGGACTTTGAGACACTATTCAGAGCAGGGCTAAGGTCAATGTTCGATTAGGTAGCTCAGGGTCTTTCTCAGTAAAGTTTTAGTGTCTCCATGGGTGGAGGTGCAGAACCTCTCAGGCACCTGGTTCATTTCATGCATAAGGACCCTAATGGGGGTATTTTGTTTCCTTTTATCTAGTCAGAATTTCCCTTGGTCTTCAGCTGCAGAAGCTGAATTTCTAGATATTACTTTCAAGTTGCTTTCCTGAATTTTAAGCAAAGGTGATGAGAGTGGCTTTTCAGATCTCATAAAAAAAAAAGATATTGTTCCTTATTACAAGCAGTATTCTTGCAGTATTTGCTTCTTAGATATTATCTTGTGTTTTTCAGATATTATTTGACATTCTAGATTGAAACTAAAAATATTGTTTCTTATCTTGGTACGTTCTAGTTAATCTTGTTTCTTTAAATGATATCTCTGAGGCTCATCACCTGTCATGTAATACACTAGTGGCAATTTTACACTGATAATAAAACAAATTCTGAGGGCAAGAGCACACACATGTGCAAGAGAAAACCAGAATTATATATGAAAGAACACACGTATTATGCTAATGCAATCACTCTGGTAATTGCTGTCTATAGATGAGTACCCTGTATGTCAGACAGCAATAAGTTGTGAGAGAAATAACTGAGAGCTATATCTAGTTGTGAAAGATCTAATTCATACACTGGAAAATGAAAAAGAATGAACGTGAGTGCTGTATTTACGATCCAGGAAGACATCTGTATTTCTTCAATTTATTTTTTACTGATATTTACTTAAAAAAATAGTGTTGGCCAAGCCCAAACCTTAGAAGGTTCTAAATTGGTAGAAGCATAATAGCTCTATGGATGTAGGCTGTGTCTTTTACACTAATTCCAGATGTCTTGGAAGCTGATTTTCCACTTTTCTAAATACTTCTGTACCATTCCAGTTAGAGGGTCCTGAGCTTTCCATAACACGTAAGCCAGTACAGGCAGGAACATTCCTAGTCAAAGGACCTAAATTGTTGGGGGGGGGGGGTGGTGTTTTTTTTGGTGGGTTCTTTTTCAGAAAGTGGTACCACAACCAATTTGTCTTGTCAGCAGGTATAGAGCCTTTATGACTACAAAAGCACTGAGAATGAAAAACAAAAGAGATTTGTTGCCAAAGAGAGCAAGCCAGAGACACTTAAAAAGATTAAAGTGAAATCTGGGGTTTTTCTTCATCCGGATTTTTAACTTTTCAGTTTTATACCTTCCATAATACACAGCACACTAACCAGTGGGGAAAAAATAATGCAGCACAATATTGCATGATCTGTCTAATGTCCTGAATCCTACTTTTTGGCAAGAACAGGTATTTGAACCTCATGTCAGTTAATCCACTGGCAGGCTAAGGAATGTGTTGTATTGGTTTAGGAGCTGCAGTGATTTAGGTCAAACTAATTAAAGAAGCAGATATTTTAATGTCATGATGACAGTGATGAAATTTTGTTACAAATCAAGGTTTTCTTTTTAGAAGCCATGCATCATTCTGACAGGAAATAATAGAAAAAGAAATATTTGTATAGTAACTGGACATTAATGAAAATTAAGGGAAAAAAATTAATTAAAAGATTATGATTGGAACATATCATACTGCCCTGCAAGTAAGAAGCTTCTCTTTTAATTAAATATTATTAAAACCTAAACAGGAGATTATGTTCCGTAACAAGTTTATTTACAGTCCTCACTGATTAAAGTGTGCTGAAACTCTATGAAAAGTGTACTGCAAACACTTTTCTTCAGTAATGCGTAAGCTCCAAAAACTTTTCCAGTAACCAAATGACAGTTGTATAACTGTCTGGATGAGAAGCATTTGCAAATAACTGTTAGAACCTTGATCTTCATCTATTTCAAGGAGGCAGTCTGTACAAAAAAGCTAGGTGTTTCTGATAAGCTATAGCTTCCATATAAGCAATCAATTAAACAAACAATGAAGTCAATTATCTTCATTTTTTTATAGCAACTTCAAGGTGGTTACTCTTCTTAATGCTGAAAATTGGCTTCAGCTGGCCTTGAGACACTTGAGTCATTGCTGAAACTGTGTATTTTTCTTCTTCACAGAAAGTACAGGGGTCCTTAAAACTCTTCTGTTTTCCTTTAGTCATTATTGGTCTCAGTATCAGCCATCCTCTACAACATCTGATGTATTTTTATGAACTGGTGGATCTGTTTCTGTACCTCTACCTGAAAGTGGATTACATGTATGAGATATCATATGAGAAGGAGATACCATATTTGATGGTTTGGATTTTTTGTATCCAACCACTCTGCTGTGGGCAGGGACATCTTTCACTAAATCAGGTTGCTCAAAGCTGGGTCCAGCCTGACCTTAAACACCTCCAGTGATGGGGCATCCACAACTACTTTGGGCTGTCCTTGGCTTCCTCCTCAAAAATATTACATACTTGATGAAAGATTTTAACTGAACTGAGAAATGCAGAGAAGAATGTGAGTATAGTTATGTGATACCTATGTGTTGTTCTCTCACCTTCCTTTGGAGAAAGATGATTTCTGATCTGGAAGGAGAAGTTTTGTGTTTTGCACTCATTCACACATCACATATATATTGCTTTCTCTGGATATCTTGAAGCTGCTTTTTAAAGGTCTGGTTTGAGAAACAGGCAAAACAGGGCACATGCTTTTTTTCTGAAGTACTGAAATAGGAGGGGTATCAGTATTTTTTGCTAGTTTACTTTGATTTGAAACTGAACAGAAAGGGGGGAGAAAAGATTTTGTTACTTTGCTTTTTGCAAGAAGTCGTAACTGAACACTTTTGAGAGGGTGGGGAGTTTGCATACTCATATTCTGGTGTTTTTCTTGTCTAGCTAATGTTTGCATCTTTAAGGAGAGAATCTCCAAATCAGGTTTATGCAACTGCATTTCGTTAGTTGTAGGCGATGACTCAGTTCTTTTATTTTAAATTGCATTTCAAATGAATTTGTTTTAAAGCTTATGGGAAAGAGCCTCAGAAATTATTGCTGCGTACATTAAAATCAGAAGGTGGATTTTTAAATTTTTATTATTTTTATTTTCTAATATCCCTCATAGTAGCATTTGACTACTGTGAAAAAATTCAACAGATGTTTTTTTCACTTCTTATCTAGAGGTAGAACCTGATAGCAGGTATTAGACTGTCAGCACATCTCTAAATCTACTTTGATGCAGGCTGACAGGAGCAATAGGTACTGCAAAACTAATCTTTCCAATAACATATGTCTCCTAGAAAGAGACAGGACTGTGTGTATTAAAAATAGCTTGACTGAAGGAAAAAATATATTGACTAGGATTTTCTTATCTGATGTTTACCTTTATGTACTGGCAGCCTTCCCTCTTTTTCTCTTCTCTAGTCCCATGAGGAATAAAAAGAGGCCTGTGCTCTAGCAGATCTACTTCTATATTTGTTTCTTTATTTTTCATTTTTTTATTAATAGAGTGAGTACTATCTTTTGAACAGGGAAGAAAGTCTTTGGGTTTGCTTTCCCATTCCAGTTTTTCATATCAGGAAGTAAGTTATACCTACTTTTGAAACAATTATACTTCTTTCTGCTTCACTGTTAACTAGCATCCACCTCCAGAATAATATGGTGAATAATTCTGTAGAACAAATATTTGATTTACTCCATGTTCCTTTTAATAAACCTTTTAAAACACGCAGTTTAGCTTTCAGATACTGACATATTAATTGATTTTTGTCTCATTTATTAATATGAATAAAAAATCTATTTGAGATTATATTTTCGAATAGGGAAGACTTGCTTATATATAGGCAGAGGAGGAATTTCTTGGATCAGAGTTTTTATTTTAGTACCAAATTAACTATAAGCATAAATAAAATATTAATTAAAATGTAATTATGGAGACAAGTGAAATTTTTTATTGTTAGGAAGACAGCACATTACTGTTTAGGAGTCATCCATTCAGTTATATTGTGGTAGTGATGTAGTTTGTAGGCAGGATTTTCTTGTATGAATGTGTCAAACTCAGATTGCCTGAACTGGCTGAATGGGAAGGCAGTACTTCTGGTACACCTAGGCTCCTTCTTAGTTCTTGAGACTGGGACTCATGCATAGCAGGCAGACGGCTGTCTGCCCTTCCCCTGCAGCTCTGCCTGTGCTTTCTCTAAAGTTCATTGAGCCTGACTGTATTTCTCTTTCTGTCAGGTGGCTCTTGTTTGCTCCAGGTACACCCTCAGTTGTACAGCTGAGATTCCTATTTCTATCAAAGCAGAAAACATATTAAATACATAAAACTGTCACTTCTTAAAAATTACTTCCAGAATGTCTTTAATCACATTTGTGTTTTCTCATCTATTATTTGTTCTGTAAATGCTGTTGCTGGTGCAGTAGCTGCTGTCCCAGCTTTTCTTGCTCTGAAGCAATATAACGGACTTAAACAATGACAGGCTACTCTAGTTCAGTGACCACATTAATTCAACTTCTAAAAATGTCTGTGAAGTAGCAAAATATTATTCGCATATTTAGAGATGAGGACAAGGGAGATAAAGTAACTCATCTTACCATCTGAATTGGGAAAGAAACCAAGGTCCTGTAATTTTTTTCTGGTTTTGTTTGTTTGGTATTTAGCTTATCCATCCCACTTTGTCCTGTAGGAATGGTCCTATTTTAGAGCAAGTGCCTGTGTTTAAGACCTTTATCAGGTAAAATTATAGAGATAAAATTACTTCTCCACTCATGGTTTCTCCAAAGTAGACCGCTTCTCCAGACTGGAAACCAAACTGAGGAAATGTAATCTCAAAGTTTAATGCAAAATGTGTATTTTCCCTCATCTCTCTGCACCACTAGTTTAGAGGAAAAATTATGCATATGGAAGAGCATTATTCATGTTTCAGAGTCTGGTTGAAAGCTGAGAATTAAAGACAACCCAGTTCTCAACTCTTAGCTTATGAGTATAGTTTTCTTACAAAGTCTCCTTTTTACTGCAGTCAATGAAAGCGTCAGTGTAAGTGAGGATCTAGGCCTGTTCGTAACATTGACATTACAGGTGAAATACTCTACACTGGGCAACATTTCACCAAAATGTCAGAACAGGGTTAGCTGCTCCTGTCATATGGTATATACACAGTATACACAGCAGCTTTATGATTTGTAATCTTCTTAAACTCCTTAGCTTGTTAATGGAAGAAAGAACAGACTCTGAAAACCTGAGAGTTATCAGAGGAATTGAGTCCACCCTATTTTAAATGCTTCCCTTCTCTAATTTATGCTGAAATGAGGTACTGCCAGAAAGCGTCTTCCTCTTCCACTGGAAGTAGATGGAGGTAGCAGGAGATGTCAAGCTCTTGCCTCTCTCCGTTTAGACATTCTCTGAGACTGCGACAGTGGTTGTGCTCACTTCTTTTTCATAATAATCTAGCAGCTGGAGCAGAATAACCTGACATGGAGACCTGTGCTTTGAATGCTATGTAGCCCAAAGCAGACTGAATTCAAATTGCAGCAGAGTATGAAGGAGTGTTCTGGTTAAAAGTATTTCTGTCCTCTTGCTGAAGCTGAGGCAGGAAAGCAGATTCATGGGTCAGGAAGAGAACAAGCAGTTTGGATCCTGATTCTGACCTAACTCAGCTGGAAAGAGAACAGATACTTGCACTGATTTTAGAAGGGCTTGTGTGTGTGGAGCTGTTTGGTTTATATCCATCGTAGTGTAATGCAAAATTCACCAGAAAGCTGGGTCTGAAGCTTTAGTTTTACCCTTTTCTTGGCTAATGAGCATGACTGAGGACCAGACACAGCCCTGCCTTGCCTTGAAATGCCCCTTTGCTAACAGGTCTTTCACAGCAGCTGCTCCACTTGGGAGCTGCTCCACCCTCAAGGTCCCACCTGCAGCTGACCTCTCCCATGATGGAGAGATACAAGGAGCTGATCCTGGACATGCTATCTGATATTTATGAGAGGTTTTATAAGCTGAAAGTGTGCTCTGACAACAGGCAGCACATGGCTGGCTTTGCACAGGATCAGCCTAAAATCACGTGGTAATTCTTGAAGCTTACCTGACCTGCACAAAATAGCATCCTGGCTTAAATCTTATCCAGCAAGATACAGAACATGAGGAGCCACTTGCCCTCAGTATGTCTCAGTTGTGGGAGCAGCAGACTCAGGCCAGAATTGCTGCAATATGATAGTCATCATCAGCCTGCTGCATTTTAACACTCAAGAACCTGTTCCAATGGTATCATCAATCCTGGAAGCTGTACAATACTGGATGCAAAGCTCTGGGAGAGGAGTCCCAAGTTGGAGCTGAAAGACATGAGGAAGCTTCAGCAGCTGTCCCGTGCTGATTCACTGCGCTTTGATAGTGTGTTAGGGATGCCAGAATTCACTAAATTACAATTTCATGGAAATGGGAGATGGAGGAAGAATAACCGTGGTTGGGAGGTCAGAACTTATGTCTGAGACTTCTGGGAGAAAAGGTGAAGAAAACTGAAGAGTACAGGTTTGATCATCGTGTCTACAACTTACATGGTTTTTGAAAATATGAGGTCTAGGTATCAGGATAGGGTCAGACAGTATCATGAAGATTTTACCTGCACAAGCTCTCTTAGCAATACTGTTTGGTAGTATACTGAGAATACTGAGAAGGTTTAGGATAGGTAAGTCCTTTGTCTTCTGAACAGTATATTTTTTGATAAAGTTCAATGACTACGCCAAAAAATTCCTGGACACTGTTCAGTTACAGTTTCTGAATGAGGCAGATTTTAGGGATTTGAACACCAAGTGTGGATAGGGATTTTTCACATAAATGACTTCTCTGATGTGGAATGGGTACCTGTCGTGGTTTAAGCTCAGTCATAACTCAGAAGCACGCAGTCTCTCTCTCACTCTTCACCTTCCTCCTGCCCCTGCTCCCGGAGGGATGGGAAGGAGAACTGAAAGAATGTAACTCCCACGGGTTGAGATAAGAACAGTCCAGTAACTAAGGTATAACACAAACCACTG
>WYDI02007852.1:0-53195 GCA_009867235.2 Psittacus erithacus | reverse complement strand
ACCTCCTTCGACCTGCTGGTCACGCTCCTTTTGATGCAGCCCAGGATACAGTTGGCTTTCTGGGCTGTGAGTGCACACTGCCAGCTCATGTTAAGTTTCTCATATACACAAGCACAAGTCCAACAAACCTAGAAGAACCATGTTGCATCCAGTATGCACACATTATCTGGCCTGAAAATCTCAGAGAAAATCATTGGATTCCCTGTAAAAAATCAATTTGTCTGGATATCATCCACTGAACTTTCTTGAATATATTTAATAGGTAGTGTGGTATTTATACTCACCATGTCTCAGATAATTAGGAATATTGACATCACTACTTTCAAACGTGGTTTCAATTTATTCTCAAAACAAGAGAAAATCGGTGAGAAGCCAAAAGAGATGTCTAAATCAACAGCAGGAGGGCTCCTGGTTGAGTTTGGCTGCACCAGTGTACTGTTTCCACAGGAACTAAGATGGGGAATGAAAGAGCACCACAGGACAGAGACACTTTCATTCAGATTCACTCTTACTGAAATTAAAGTGAAGGGCAATTAAAGCTTGGAGTTTCTCCAAGGAGCTCTAAGTAATAATACATCTTCTTCCTTTTATTCAGATGTTTAAATAGCTTTCAAAGAAAACCTGATGAATGTTTTAAATGCTAGTTTTGGATTTAAAGCTCAACAGAAATAGCAATATTCCTCTTTAACTTAAATTTTACAAAACCAAGGAAAATACATACTTCTCATTTAAACAAGACTTGGTTTATCCTAAATTAAAACTATATAACTTTAGGCACTAAATAGAGAAGGCTACATTAGAAAAATATTTTCACCTTATTCTTCTTCTTATGGTCAATAAAGAAGGGGCCTTGTAACCAGCCTGAGACCCGCCTACTTTTTAGAAGGGTCTGGCTCTCATCACCAAATAGTAGGACCTATTTCCAACCCACAGTAAAATGTGACATTAGAACTAAGCTGATCTACTTCCACACCCCTCCTGTTCACCTGACTGCTCCAGTACTTGTCTGGCCCCACAGCAGGCAGGTTCAGATAGCTAAACTGAGAAAATGAACCCTGGCCTCCAAAAAATTAACTGCCCATACATATGCAGTACATGCTGCAGTTACACTATAGACAACCCACTTGCTGGGAATATAGGGTATTCACTTTCAGGGCTTAGAGAAAGCTTTGTGTACTACTTTCGTTTGGACTTCTTAGCACTACCACTATTGTGATCCACTGCTCTTCATGTATTTTTGACAACCTGCTCTCTATAGTGATGTGATAACATGGTAGGGTCTCAGCCAGATTTTAAGGAACCCTGAGAATTGATAAGTTTTTAAATACTAACTGCATAAATAATTTTTGTCTTTTAAAATACAGTACCCAGCTTGTCAGGCTTCTTGATCTGTTCTGAAAATCGTATTTGTGTGTTAGCAAAAGATATTACTCTAATGACATTAATTTGGCATCAGTGAGAGACACCCAGTTACAATGTTTAATACAGCATGCTTCACCTCTTACTGTGTACGGCTGATGAACAAGGACAGGAACTTTTAGAGAAAGAGAGTAGAAGATTATAATTTTCTGAATGTGGCCCTCAGCAATTGTGGTCATCTGTGAAATTACTTTTTCTGTAAGCAGAATATTCTCCCTTTGGATATTTAACAGAAGAGCAATGGAAAATGGAAAATGCTTCCTTTGTGAATCAGGATAGCAGTATTTAAAATGAAATCATTAATAAAGGATCAATGACATATAGAGGCCCAACTTCATTTCAGAAAGCATGAATACTTTATTGACTGTTAGATTTTTTAAAGAATCCTGGCTGTGCTTGGCACATTATTCACAAAACCTTTTGCTCTGTAATTTGGATGATTGCTGTACAGAAATTGGAGAACAAATTTGAATGGTTTCAGGGTTTAATGTAATGCAGGCACAGACTTTTTCCTCCAAGCTACCTGCTCAGAGCTACTTGGGTTGGCTTTGGCTGCAAATTGTTACCCTGTTAAGTGACCTGTGGATGGAAGCTTTGTCAATCCATCTTAGGTCTCAGCAGATAAAAGTCTGCAGCAGAACATAACTGTATTAGTAGAGAACCCTCTCCAGCCTCCTGTTTACACTACTAACAGAAGGCTGAGATTAGCCAAGAGCTGGCACTGCTGCTGAGCCATGTAATACAATTTACTAATTTCTGATGGTTTCCAGGGAAGTGGGGAAAAAAAAATAATCATTCTCCAATATTTTTGATACATTAAGCAGGCCAGTAGAAGACTGAGCTGTCTAGAAAATCTACCCTTCCTGTTACTTGCAGGTGCTTTAATATTCTGAATTTAGTACTTAATATGACACTTTTTCACACATTGGTGAAAGAGGGATTGGGTTTTACCTTTTCAACCTCTTCAGTTGAAGGTCAGCTCTGGACCTTTTTTGCTAATGGGGTATTTGCTAACAGAAGAAAAAACAGTAGCCTCTAAAAAGAAATCAACTGGTGTGGAGCCACACATAAATTAACATATACTGACCTTACTTCACCTCATTGTTACAGCAGGAATAAAGGCAAATGCACAGTACTCATGCAATGTGCTGGTCTCAGTGAGTAATGCTCCATTATTGCCATAACCACTTACACCATTTTCAGGTCCTGTTGGCTATAGTGGAAGCCAGTTGAGGCTGGAACTAAAGACATATGCAGCATCTTTTTTGTATGGGGGTAGTAATCCAACAAAATATGAGCTTTTTTTTCCATTGCCATATGTGTCTGTTTTCTCTGCTAAACAGGCCATCCATCCCATTAGTCAAATGGTGTAAACGATTTTCTTGACAACAAAAAATGGACCATACATCAATCAAAAAGAAACTCTAATGTTCCAACTATCTCAGTTGAATGTATCTTTTTTCTGAACCTTACTTTAGCTGATGTAACTCTGTCAAAAATACCCATATATTCAAAACTATCTGACTGATGGATGGACCTACACTATTGCTGCTATAGGACCAGCAAATTTAACCTGGATAAATAATTATACACAAGTAGAAGTGATTCCCCTCTAGCAATGCAGAATTGCTCTGTGGTCAGTCACTTCACCGTAGCACAGCTGGTCTACATAAGCCATTTTCAAAGCTTTACAAATTAAACTTAAAGGAAGCTTACAGTGTAATTATTAGAGAGAAAGGGGACAAAGGGAGGGAGGAAGGAATCTTTCTAAATGCCTGTAAACTCCTGAGGGGGCTAATCTTCAGAGAAGGGAGGCATCAGAAATCAAATTTGATGAGTAATTTTCTCAGCCCAGACAGCACTGAGATATCATCTGGCACAGATATCTAGTTTAGCCCCTGCTTATGTTTAATAGTTAGATAATCACAGATCATAAGTTTAGTTTTAGTAACAACCACAGCAGACACTTTATTAGCAGATTTTGCAAGCTACAGGGTTGTCATTTGTCATTATGGTGATTTTCTGGTTTAAATATTGCCTCAATTTGTTTCTTTTACCTTTTTTTTTTTTTTTTTCCCTTTCCCCAACTAATTAAGTTAAATGTATCTCCGTATTCTGTTTTCACTCTGATTCTCTAGCACTACAAGGAGCTCCTTTGGATAGTCACATGTTTTCTAGCCTGAGCCAGTCTTCTAACACATACAGCTACAAGCTTACTGGGCTTCTAAGAATTACCAGGAGCAGTATCATTTTCAGGGCAGCTGAAGAATTGCTCATTCTGTTTTCTGAGGCCTTCTGCAATCAAGGCAAATTCTCTGGCAAATGTCCCGATTGCTAAGTAGAACGTGGGGTGAGAAAAACCCACCTACTCACAGCTGGCCACACTATTTAGTACACGTATTGCAACACTAGGTCTGACAAAAGAAGAGGCATTGCCCTAAAATGAGGCTGATACACAGACCTTTCCTAAAGCAGACATCAAATGTAAAACATACAATCCACTTGGCTTTTTGTTTTTTTTTTTTTTTCATCCTCCATAGTTTTACTGTCCTGATAAAGAGTTATCTGAGGCAAAGCGTCTTTCTTGACCCTGTACATCAAAGTCACAGGTGCTGCGCAGGTTCTTGGCACAAGGTGGAATTCTGCTTATGCTGACCAGAAGCGACAGTGGTCAATAAGGGCATAGCAATGAAGAGACCAATGATATTTAAGATATAAAATGAGGCTTTAGTTAAATAACTGAGTTTTTTTGCAGCTCTGTTTTCTGAATAACAGTGCACTGCTATTGGTAAAACAAAATGGCAGATGTATATGTTTATTATCGTTGTACCAGCAGCTACTAAATATTATTTGAGTGGAAAAATGAGACAGCTGCTACACATACTCACTCAAAAAATAAACACCTCTTTTCTTTTGAAAATCCCCATCAAACTCAGCATCACTCCTGTACCATATTTTATTTTTTCTCAATCTGAAGCTGTCTGAAAGCACAGGCAACAGGTTAAATTTAACTTGAATTTGAAACAGAATAAAATTAGTGTTTTCCAGCTGTTTGTTCTCTTTAGAAGAAAAGCACTGTGGGTTGATACTGCATCAGGAAAGGAGTGAAGTGAGCTGTTCCACACCAAGAACCAATGCGTGGGAAGCTCTCGTATAATATCAACAGCATTTTATTATTTTCTGGCATCCAAGGTTTTGGTAAGCGATTGTTAAAGTAACTGTTAAAATTAATGCACAACAGTATTTCAGAAGTTAATGGTGAGTGCAGAGTATTAGAGGGCATTTTAATTTTTATTGAAGCTTTGCAAATACTCTTACCAAAGACCTAACAGTCAAAAAAAGAAACTGAATATAAAATAGAACGTTTTCCAGTACTTTCTCTGATCACAAAACAAATAATAAGGTGGCTGGCTCCCTGATGCAGCAAGGTTAGAAAATTAAATCATTGTGTTGACAAGCCTACCCTTCCACACAACTATATAGGTGTGGTGAAAGGCTGGCACCCGAAAGTGACACTATTACCTTCTTTTGTTTCCATGACCATTAATGCAGATCTTGTGGTTCTAAAGATCTAAGATCTAAAGATCTTGTGATTCTTTTATCCTTTCAGCACAGTGTTCACAGGGATCCTCTGTGGATGTGCATGATCTGCTGAATAAAAAAAAATCTCCCCTCTCAAGGAATCTTCACAGATTAAGGTTGAAGAATCCTATTCTTGTGCTTGGTTTTATTGATAGTAAGGCATCCTAGTTGAGAATGAGCCTAGCATCTTCATGCTCACATCATGCTCAGTCAGAGCTAAAGTTTGTTATTTCCATGGTGGAAACAGGCAACTGAAGGACAGCTATTACCTTGTAAAAGGAGCACATCTGAATGAAACAGAGATTATACCAAATTTAAAAGCAAGATCAGCGAAGCATTTTGGCAAGGCTGTCTCCTAACAATTTTTTTCAAACTCATAATTCAGATAGCAATGATCTGAGATCAGTAGGTTATTGTTTTCCACAGTCCTGAAACTGATTTTACAAAAACAAATCACTAAAAGATTCCTTTGTTTCTGTTCAATGTCCTTCTGCCACATGATCTCTCAAGGAGATAAATTAGAAGACAAAACTTTTGGCAGTACTTATTAAACAAATTTGACAAATACATAAAAGCAAGTAACATTCAGAGAGCTTTCAGACTGATTCTAGGAAGCAAGCTGCAGTGCTTGCAGGCTAAAAAGATACTAGATGTGCATGTGCTGCAGGCATGAATGCACGCCTGAGCAATCAGAGGGCAGATACAGTGACAATAACCATCTATACTCAGCAGATTTAGAAATACCTTGGCTACTACAGGAGTTGTAAGGCGCCAAGAGAGCAGAATTCATTCAAGTGGTGAGTCATGAAGGTGTGCCAGTTTTCACTACACACTGTTGAAAACACAGGGCATAACAACAGGGATGCAAAGTTATCTACCAGAGAACATGTAATCAACAAACTAGTGATTTCAAGTTCTACATCTGAAACACAACTTTTAGAATTTGTTCTTTATTGGTTAAGGAGATGACTCATGGCAACCAGGACAAAATGAATGCTCTAGATATTTGAAAAAAATAGCATTCACCTAAAATGTCTTTTTGCCATATGTTCATGGCCTTCCGTTCAAAATTTGCTCATGGTTGCCATTTAAACATTACCTATAGATAGCATTTTATATGTTTTACCACTACAATCTGTCAAATTTAGACTAGGATTTTATTTCTACTACAGCCTTTAGCACTTAAGCCAGGAAAATACATTATTCTCAACCCCCAGAAAAGACTTGAGAATGTTTGGGTTTGTTCTCTATCTGGCCACAGAGAAGCCAATGGAACTAAGTCAATTGCTCCTACTAGTCTTCCTATTCCTTTAAGCCTAAGTATACAGACACTGTAAAATTGCTGCAGTACAAATGCATGAAAACTAAGTCAACTAACTGAAACATTACTTATTTCACAGCTCTTGCTCAAATTAAATGAAGGTTATGTCCATACAGATAATATGTGCCAATCTGGGCCTTTAGGCAGCGATTGAAAACAATCCCTTAGTTGCATGCCTGTGTTTTACACTAATCTCAGTATTCAGGCAAAAAATAGATCTTGAGTAATTGGGTTGCTCATAAAAATCCATAGATGTGTACTTGCTAGTTACTTTGAATGCTCCTATTCTGGTTGCTTGTAACATTCTACACGGGAACAGTACAGCCATAGGATGGCTTCTGTACACAAATCCAAATTTATGGACAACGGTGAGGGGAAGGGTAAAAGCCTTGAAAAATTGTGGCGCTTCCCCCACCCCTGGCAGCTAGTTACTGATCCCATCAAGGAGCAGATATAGCAGACAGCAGTTGTGCGAAAGCTGACTAATCTGGCAGTAAACTTCTCAGCTCTGCCCTGGAGTAGCGTGTCTAACAGCTAAGCAGTTGTCTATCGGCGCAGGTTCAAGGCTGTAGTTTTGTTTCAGTTTTGTACTTGAGATTGAATGACACTTACCTTTTTTCTATTTTTTTAATAGAGAGAAACTTTAATTATGAAAACTTGAAGCCTTTCACCATAGTGGGCATGGAGATGAAAAGACCTCTAATACCCTTACACAGGCATTTAAAAACAAATAACAAATTTGTCTTCTAAAGTTTCTGTCTTCAGCAGCCTTCCAAAAAGAGGCTTCACTTTATCCCTGCTGAGAGGAGAAGGTGTCTGTAATTACTTCTTCACATTTTTTATCTGTACACTGGAAGGACTGGGTGCCTTTTCCAAACCAATTTTTCAGGACTAAAATGAGAATGGCTGTGAATTTATTCCATATACAAACCACCTCCATTTTCAAGCACTTAGAATAAAACCATTAGTGTACCTGCTTAAATCTAGCTCATTTCAAAGAATTTCCAACATATGCAAGAATCAACAGCAACCTCTGCTACATTAATCATCTGATTTCTTGGAAGATGTCCTGCTTTGGAATACATCTCCTTTGGCATTCTCCGAGTGTACTGATTTTCTTGTGTCTCTAAAGAGAGTAGTTCAGAGATGATGAAACATAGTTCTCATTTCTACAGAGTTAAATCTTTATAATGCTTTCCATTACTGTACAGCAGTTCCTGCAAGAATAATTCCAAATATTTCGGGATTATTTTCCCCTCCACACTGCATGAATATATGAGTCCCATAGTTATGCTGGAGGCCAAATGGCCACTGATACCTACTAAGACAGAATACAAATTAAGATACATACAAATTAATGGGTTTGGTAGCAAATCTGACTCACAAAAAGGAGGACACCCTGTCCTGTTGTGCTGAGGAACATGCATCCAGTTTTTCCATCTATTTAGTTACATTTTATTCCCTGCTGGGTTTATGCTATACGCACACAGGGTTCCAACTCTTGCTGTCTCTCTGCATCAGTATCTGTTGCCTTTGCAGCACAAAGAGACTGAAGAGATTAGCATGTAGTGTATCAAATGCCAAGGTGAAATGAAGTAACAGGCTTACTTGCTGAATAGACAAAATTAGAATGTGCCATGGGTGGCCAAAGCTCAGGGACCAAAATGGCTTCCGATTTAATTTAACTTAGAAGGGTCATAAAGAGTTATGCACTGACCATATTGCTTTAATTAGGGTCTCCTTAAGGTTAATGCAGACATATCCACACTACGTTACTTCATAAAATTCTTTCAAGCTGCTTGCTATTTTGGAATACAGCTGGTACCACGTGCAAGGACAGTAACAGTGAACTGGACACGTGGCATCTGCTTTCCTGGAGCCAGCCCTAGATTCTGATCACCAATTTAAAACATGTCTTTATTATTACATATGATGCTGATACTTGTTTACTATCTTCTTATCCCAGCAGTTAGAAAACAAGATGTCACATAAATAATGAATGTTTCCCAAAATGTCACAATTATAATCTTCTAGTACTTCTCAATGCACTCCTCTAGCTGCTGATGCAAGCATCTACAGGTCAAACAGTTGTCAGAAAATAGCTAATTATATCCTTTCCTAAGAGGAAGAAAAATCTTTTAATTTAATTAAAGGACCTTAACTCCAGTCCTGAACATTAGGGTCTTCTTCCCATTGGATTTTCTTTTGTGTGACTTACAGTGATAGTCTTAACATTCACATTAGCAGTAGCTCCCATCTGTGGATCTGCTTTTTGCTCAGCATTGGTTAAAGGATAATTTGATGAAATTAGTCTTTCTCACCACCACATCTTGATATTTCACTTTCACAAAAATAGCTAATAAACAATCTGAACTTTAAAGTTCATTTCTGCAGCTTGTGCCAGTATGTCTCACACTCCAGGTAGCAAAAGTCTCACTCACAACATTTGGTTTGACATATTAATCAACATAGTGGCAAAGGTCCCAGGAAAATCATGAAAGAGAAGTAAAAGTGTTAAGCAAAATGCTCAGCTAGAGCTGATCTGGGCATGTAATGTAGGCTGGCCTAAATAGGTTATGAAACAAAGAGACTCCCCTTACCCCTTCACATCTTTTTAAGAGAAAGAAAAAATAGAAATCATATTAGTATTTCCACAAAGTTGGAATAAACAACCCTATAAATCCATAAAGGTTTTGCTTTGGTGTAATCACACCTTTAATTATTAAAAGTATGTTTAGCATTACTGATTCTTTGCTGAGAATATAGATTTATGCAGAAAATCTGAATATTAGCAAAAATGAAGAATCTAGATGGTTCCGTTATAACTACACTTACTGTAGTACCCGGATTATGAAATCTAAAAGGGAATAATTTTCCTGCAGTTCACTATAATGACATCAAAGTTGTCATATTGTTGTTACAGAGCAGTTTCACCCAGTGTTCTTAACTACCAACTTTATCTTTGTCAGGGCTGTTAGAGGTAGATTACCACAACTTCTTTTATGTTGTTCAAAATTGACAAGTAGCATTATATAGTTGATATTAATAGTATAAGTGCAATTTTGTCCTATCATCTGTTTTGCTCTCCAAATCTATACCAACCCAGACTAAAGCAGATACTCCAGAAGCAGAGATAATAGAATGTTTCCATTCAAACCTTGTTACGGTTATAACAGTTATGAAAACTGTTTTATAAGAAATTTACAAATTAAAAACAAAACAAAACAACTTTTAAGGTTTAAGAAAGTATATTTAAAAAAAAATATAAAACATTGAAAGGAAAAAAATCCTCCTTGAAAAAGTTAATGGGAAATACTGCTTTACTAACCAGATGCACTTAAAAGGAAGCAGTGGAAACAAAGTACATTCTCTTTCTCACTAAAGATAACAGATTCTATAGCCAGGACAATCAATTTTGATAAAAAGGTTGAGTCTTACTTGCCACTACTTGAACCACTCATTACTTTCCTGAACACGTGTGCAGAAAGACCTCTACAAGGTGCTGAGTCATAAAAAAGGCTAAACATAAAGAACTAAACACCTGTAATCCCAAGTGGTCCAAAACAGCTTGCCTCCAGACAGGTTAGAAGGTCATCTTTTTTGTGCCTTCTGCTCTTGAAGATCAGTAAAAAACAGACAAAGACTGCTGTCAAACAAGCACTGAAGTACTAAGTCTACTTTGCGTTCTTTCAGGTGACAGGTAGGAAGTATTCAACTACGTACGGCCCAGCAGTGCACCTCAAACTTACTGATGAAATACTTTGTAGAGAAAGCTCAAGGATTAGAATTTTTTACCACAGGGCCTTCACCTTAAAGGCAAAATGGCATAGCATAGCGGGAAAGTTCATAAGCACAGTGGAAAGAATGCTTGAAAGAGTAAGAGTAACCACAGTAAAAAGACAGATTTTCTCTAGGTGGAGGCAATACAGTGTGATTAATAATGGAAAGGAAGAAGGCGGCTCCCCATCTTCTATAATTCACTGGATAGACATTTAGATCAAAGGGACTCGTGGTGTAACACTGAAATAACACTGGGGATTAAGATAGACCATAAATCTCAATATCATAGACTGTTATGCTGATGACTAATTTATTCTGGGTTGAAGACAAGAGGTTATAAAAACAAATTAATGGCCACTGTATTTATTATAATTAATTTTCTCCACAGTGAAAGCATAGTGATTTGGAAAAAAGTGAC
Organism: Psittacus erithacus; assembly: GCA_009867235.2. Classification (NCBI taxonomy): domain Eukaryota; kingdom Metazoa; phylum Chordata; class Aves; order Psittaciformes; family Psittacidae; genus Psittacus; species Psittacus erithacus. The sequence continues at coordinate 42,675 of WYDI02007852.1, read as the reverse complement.
CTTTTTAAAAGTGCCTTATTTAATGGCTCATTGTTGCATTATAGTGCCTGGCTGCATCCAACATTTACACAGTAAGAGAGCAGAGTTCTCGTGCTCAGGAAAGGCATGATTTAATCAGTCACAGCAAATCTCGATGATTCAACATCCCAGAAGTCTGAGGGTTTTTTTCTTTTTTCCTTTAAATATCCATCTTGCCCACACACAGATAGGGTTGGGCATTTCTGATGTAAAAGCAAGAATTACATCCAAGCTTGCTCACTTATATTTAAGCGAATGAAGTAATATTTGTTTCTTAAGTGTGTGGCTTCATTGAACCAACCTGGCAGAGGATCACCAATTCTCCTGCAAAGATCCTCTCCTCTCAGGTCCTTAATAGTCCCTGTATTCAACTAAACTGTGATTACTGCTGAGACTAGCTTTACTAGCTTGGAAAATAATCTTCAGACTAGTAGCTACTTTCTCGTAACAGGCAGGATTGTGCCATGGCCAATAACTATTGAAATACATTGCAATACCGATATAGTGAGATAATACATTGAGGTATTTCTTATAACTATACATAAATGGCTATAATATTTTTTTATACATGAATAAAATTATATTAAACATGTGGATTGGTTTGTAGTATTTACTCCCTACAATCTATAGCTTTTTTCTTCTAAAATGGCAATAATTTTTGGGGTCTAAATGTAATTTTAATCTGGTAATACAATCCCAGTGTTTTCAGACACTGTCATAGAGGTAACTCACTCTACTTCCTCAATCATTCACCATGAATGAAGCACTCCAGGCAATGCTAAAATTCCACTCACAGGAAATAACATAAATCTTAAAATGTGATTGTATTAGACTTCCATCCTTATAACTAATCTCCCAATCTCTCCATTTCCTACTAAATTTCAAATTGTGTTTACATAAAGAAACTTAAAAGTATTAGATTTTTATATGAAGCAGAAAAGAAAATGTTGCACTTTAGGAGATTTATTAAAACTGCTTTTGAATGAAATGATGCTAGTCTCCAAGCTATAAATATTTGCAGTGGAGATAACAAATTTAATGGGTTACATTAAAAGTGACAGTAAGTAACCAAAATGGCTAGAAAATGGATGGACATGAAAAATGTCAGAAGTCAGCAAACATAAAACAGTTTAGATTTGATGATCACTGGCTCAGTCACACCTCAGCCTCAGACCCTTGCTCTTTCAAATGCAAGCATTCAGCTAGTGCCAGATGTTAGACCACATCACAATGTAAATGCTACAGAGCAAGTCTGTGGAAATTGCACTTTGAATAGACAGATGGAAACCTCAAATTTCTAGGCCTCTGAAATGCTAGGGTGTTTTTTAGAAAATCAGGTCCTAGCTGTCTCAAGAAAGCAGTTTGAGCCAATTAACATCACTTCCCTGATCGATCTTTGGCCTTAGTAAACAATAAAGATTAATCTTTACTGCCTGTAGAGAAATAATTAACAGTCAAACTCATCATAGTTTTCGGTCTGAACTTTCTCTCATAGATATTACTTCCATTTCAAATAGTACTATAGCACAATATTTACAAGCTTCTTTCTCTGCCTTGCACTTAATGTTAACATGCATTCAGGAAAGAAATAAAACACTAAACACAACTTAGAGAAATGAAAAAGAGGAAATGGTTCCCAGCCAGTTTTCCTGTTATGACTATAATGGACTGTTTAATCAAATACATAACATTATTGGCTATAGTCAAAGGTCACTAAATATCAAAAATTTAGTAAAAAGTTCTCAAAAGTAAAGACAGGAAAAATCCACAGTGCAGGTGGAAATCTTATTCTAATCTAGGTAAGAAAGAAACATTTGCTGTGCATACAGATTTGTGAGTCAGGAACCAGACGGCAAGACAATTCTTTCTCTGAGTTCTATTCTCCACCTAGTCTGATGCCAATTAATTCTGGCTCCATTTTGCTGTTAATTAGGGCTGTTCAGAGTCCAAGTTTTCCAGGATGCAGATTGTCAGTAACAGATCATGTAAATGAGGCTCTGCTATTAAGGTTACTAGTTAGGTTGGAACAAAAATAACAACAGTTTGTAAGTTTAGATTTTTAATACAACCTTATTAGAAACAACTAGAAAAAAGTACATTGAAATCACCTGGGCTTTAAATGGCAGGACAGTGCCAGTTTTTCTGCCTATAGACAAGGTCATCAGAAACCATCTTCTTTTTCAGAGTTGGTGATGTAAACAATTAATTCATACCTTCCCGAAGTATGTCTTTGACTTTCTATGAAGAGGAAATCATAATCCAAAGTTCCATGTTTCTTATCAAGCTACTTTGTGGAAGAAAGAAATCAAAGGAAGTAGGGAAGCGCAATTCTAAGTAACAATAAAAATCTTTACATTTGAGGACAGAAACAATCAACTATGTGCTATCCTAAGAAGTACTGCATTAAGCAAGAAAAGAAACACCAGCTTCAAAGACTGATGAGTTTGCCTACAGATCTTTGTAATAGGAGGTAGTCCTGGTGATTCTGTGGTATCTAGTAGTAAGCACTGGCTGTTAGCAATGAATTACAATTTTCTCTGAACACAAATCCAAGTTTGATTGCTATACTATGAATGTGAAGGACCAAATTCTGTCTTTTGGAAGCATACATAATTCAAAGTTTATGAGAATCAAGTGCCTGGACTTTTTCCCTGTCTTTCCTGAATCAAATGCCTTATTATTAGACATAAGCTATCCTCTAATCACCTGATCTCAGGATGAGTCTTTTGCTATTGGGCTTCCTCATGTTCCTCATTGCATTTGAATTCAGTGATGGATAACCTAACCATATGGACTGCAGAGAGAGCTATATGGAATATTCAAAGTCTTTAATTTCCTTCTCCTCATCCACTCTGTATTTACTTGCTACTTAAGTTGACACTGCTTTTAAAGTCAGTATGTTAAAGAGCAATTTCAGGTACTGTTCCTACCACATTATCCACACACCCCCTTCCCCCCATATTTTAAAAAGATTTTTCTTTTCACTATTGCCTATTAAAAAACTGAATACATTCCAAGCAGAGATATCTTCCACAACAGCGCCTTTTACAAACATAATGTTGAAGGCAAAAAGTTAGCATGTCCTTTTCGTTATTTTTTTTCCCTCATTAAAAGCATCCAAAGCTTTAAAGTGTTTTTAATGTTTGAACTCCAGTCAACAGGATTCAGGGGAACATCCCTTTTCTACTTTAAGGTAATAGCTTCATTTTTCTAGTTAGAAAGTGAAAAAAAAAATCTACTGTGAACATATATGTCAGAAGTCACCATGGTTATTATTGTCATAGGGGCTGCGAATAACAGAATGACAAAAAGATGACCAGCACTTGCAAATGTCTAAAACCCCATTTCCCTACAAAGAAACAAAGAGAGTTCTAGATACCCATTTTCCAAGGGCAGTATGAAATCTTGATTGAAATCTTGTCAGTCAAATGCAAGACACTGAACAAGGATTTTGTAATTCTAGGAGATCAAATATCGGTCTTGTTTTTACAGACTCTCAAAGTTCATGTAAGATAAGACCAACCAACTGAGTTTCAGTGCAAGGGTTTCTTGTGCATTTTCTCATATCCAGCCTTTCATCAGCCTGCGGAACTGATTCTCTCTTTACACCCTCTCTGATCCATTCAACTACTGTTGCTTCATATCTGCCTTAATGGAAGGATGCATCAGGTGCTGAGACATTTATAAATAGCAGCACTTAAATCCAAGACGAGCACAATTCACACTGTTCTAGTCAATGGGAGTATGTCTCTCGGGCATTACAATCTGTGTGTAAAAGCGTGTTTTAGGCTGAAATCTGGCATCCGTGGATTCCATGAAAACATGAAAATGGGAATATATGGTACTTCAAGAGGACCATTAGGTGAAATGAGCCATGGATTTATGCTTAGCCAGGCAGACAGCAATCTCAGAAACACCAGCTTTAAAAGTTACCTTTTTTCTTTTACTGATCAATTACTGTCTAGCATGCACAATATCCATTAATAGAAATTGAGTTCATATTCATGCAGAAGGCAGCACCCCCAGACATACTATTAATTAATAGAAGAACAGGAGGTTCTAGACTTCGTCTAAGTATGAAACAGTAGAATTACTGAAATGAGAAATTTACAGAAATAATTTTTTCTAGTTTTCATATCTTGGTATGATTTGCTAAAATGAGACCATAAGTTAGAGAAGGGGCACAGGTGCTCAAAATTACTGCTGCCTAAAACCCCAGTTTGACAGACAACTATCTGCGATAAACATTGTATTTACTGTGTTGAAACTACAAAGTTCTAGAGGATAGTTAAAAAAGAACATTCAGAAGATATCCCTAGGTGTTTCTGCAAAGTTACTTCCTCTTTAGTGCTTCTGGCATAGCACAAAGGGATGTAATACATCACAGCAACTAGGCCACTACCTGTCTGTAAGAATTTTTATACTATTGATTTGAATAGTTCCTCAGTAACCTTACTGTACTGACAGGTAAACATATCTTAATTTTCACCACAAGGTATATTGTTCGTCTCATATTCTTTTATGGTTTTATTCCTTCATGCCTTAAAAGAGCAAGAGGCTAACAAGCACAGTAGATGCATCTAAGAGACGTTAGTCTTCCTACTAACTCACAAAATCTCATGTTAAGGTTAAAAAACTGAGCTATGAACACAGACATTCTTATGCACAAAACATATTTTAGCAGGAAAGTGAATGCATCATCCTCAATTTTAGATGGCTTTTAATTACATAGATAATACTTTTTTAAAAAAGGGAGACTTGCAATATATTATTTTGTTTCTAAGATTTCTTCAAAACCTCCCCTTTTCCTATATGCCATTGTAGATGACGCCAGAATAACAGGGGGTCAAAAATTATAATATCTTTATTCTGCGCCTCTAGCATGCTTGGAGTCTTGTTCTGCATTATTTTTTTAACCAAAGTTAGAGATAAGTCTTCCAAAGAGTCCTACTGAGGTCAATACAACTATTGAGGACTATAAGTACTACCTAGCTTTCCACTGTTGTATCTACCAAAGATAGGATTAGATCTTTAGGCCTTAATTTAGTGATATAAGTTCTATTCGAATTTAAGAACATAGCTCCTTTGGGGAATTATTGCATGCTCACAGTAACAGCATCCTTCTCTCTTGAGATCTGAAACGTTTCTGCCTGCAGCTGCTTGCTTTGTTTGCAAAGGCACCCACCATGTACATCCCCTGGAGTTTTCTATTTCATTCCTTTCAAGAAAGACACTATGAGCTTAGCATCGGTAAGTTAAACAAATATTATTCAACCAAGACTAGACTACATGTCTCCTGGTTTTCTTTCCCCTCTTAGCCACAAACTGCCATGCAATTTCTCCATTATTTTCACTAGTACTCTGATTATGCCTGTGCTTCTAACACTTCTGACAATGGTTCAGTAGCCTGACTGTTCAGAAATCATTCATGTCAGACATTATGCACTGTTGATATTAGCACCTAAATGAAGAACACCTCATTTTCCAATGCCCATTAGTGTGGATCTAATGCACTGTGAAATTTTGTTTTTTTTTCCAGAAAGGAAAATGCAGCATGGCTGGAGCCTGTCAAATATGCTTCTTGTGGTCCATCACCACTACAGGTGGTAAACAGCAGTGTTGAGTGGAGGGAACAAGGAATGGTTTGAGCCTTTCAGGAATCCTCCTGTTTGCTCACTTGGGCAACAGTACCAGCATGTCAGCATCGCGCCACTGCCTCACTGGCACAGTGCTGATCCTGCAGCAAATCAGACACACAGCTGAACACAGGCTTAAAGGTCTGAACCACATGCTCCCGGGAATAGGAATAAGCTGCCTCATCTAACCTACCCAAAACCAAGTCCATGCAGACAAAAAAGAAACAGCACTTCTCCAAGTGCAAAACCTAACAACTATTATGTGCGCAACTGCCCTACTTTACACAAAACCTACTGCTGTGTCAGGACTCCAACCTGCTTGCTCTTGTTGAATCAGAATGAGAGAGGACCAGAAGCTGTCTGCTGAGCTCTGACACAAGGCTCCTCTCCTCTTGGCATCCTCCATTTCTGAAAGTTAACAAAAGAAACCCACTTATTATTTGGCAGTAATTAGTCCTTAAAAGTGTTGCAAATACAGCTAATTGATTAAGAGGCCTGTGCCATAGCACCAAACCGCTAGTTTTAATTAAGATCTTTAAACCCCACAGTTCATACAGCATAAAAGAAACATTTTTCATCAGCCAGGTGTTCAAAAGAGAGAGAGAAAGGAAGAGGAATAAAAAGGTACAGGTTCATTTATCAGTGAGCCTTCTACGCTAATTCTAATTTCTATCATCCTGCACAAGATTTTTATTTCATACCAAAAAAGAAAACCCCTTTCTCCCCCTCCTAAAATATTTTGCTTATATTAACAAAAAAAGACATTCTCTATCTTGTTTCTGAATCAGTTTCACAACTCCCCCACCTTTATTTCACAGGGATTCAATGTGTCTAAAAGCCATGTCTACGGGTGATACCTGCCCTACCAGGGGTCTGGCATCACCAGCCATCTGCAGAAAGATCTCATAACATCTGCAGGCAATATTAGTCATCCTGGTTTCCAGTTCAGCTCATTCATTTCTCCATGTGCCTCTAATCAAACAGTCTTTCCTATTTTAAACTCTCAGATAACTGTGTTTGGGATTGCTAAACTAACCAATGATGGCATTTCACACCAAAGGGGGTGTGGATTTTACTGTGATCCTGTTATGTGGCTGTTACATGTTTAAAGTCCTGGGCATGAAGGAAAGTTTGCTAATTGTTCAGCAGTAGGACTTTATAATGAAGTGCAGCAGTGACGCCCTAAATCATGCTCAGCAATTTATATCCTAACCTATTACCAGCTGCGATACTTCCGCTCTCTATACCTGTAGATCATCATACTGGTTAGTCAAACGAGATGCATTGGAAGTGGCACATTGAATAGATACAGTGCAACCCATAAGATCTAGAGGATCTCAGGAACAGTTTGCTTATTAAAACCTGCCTTTCCTAAAGAGACTGCCCCACACACAACATGCAAATTGAAATGGAGATGGGCACCAGAGCTGGCACTTCTCCAAGTGCAAAACCTAACAACTGGTGATGTTAGGTGTGCAAAACCTAACTTGATGATGAAAATGTGAACATCAGCACCTTTGATTTTTATTTTTTTTCTAATTACACTTTAGAGAGAAGGCATCTAACAAATAAATACAATTTTCTCTTTCACTGGCTGCACCAGTACTTGTAAGAACACTGAAGTCATTAATTCAGCACAATGCCTTTTGAAGGCAATAGTGTCCTTTTCACTTTTCCTCATGGGCAAAAACTAAAATACCAGCCTACTGCGTACACCTCTCTAGAATGAAGTCCTGCACATGTTCCTCTTGAGATTAACAGTGTATATATGAAGAGTTAGAAATGGTAATACAGAAAATGTGCCTATATTTTCCTATACAGATTTAAATCTTTCCTTTAGAGACATTTAAATCCGTGTAAATTGCCCCTCGCATATGAAGCTTTCTTTTTAAATCTTAAGCAAATTCCATTGCTCCTCTATTGCATAATGAAATAGCCGATCATGCTGAGGAGGTGATGTTAAGCTTGCCTGAGCTTGCAGCAATGGTTGAGAACATTTCATACTTCAGAAATGCCATAAAATCCGTCATCAGAAAAATTCAATTTTTCATAATCCCCAGGAGCCTCTAGGCTGTATCTAACATTAAACCCCCAAACCAAGAAACTAAGTCCAGACATGTTCACCTCCTATTCCAGCCTCCACCCTCTTTTAGCTATTTAAAACAATTTTTTTTACATTGTTTTGTTTGAAATCTGTCCCAGTGGGAAATATATACATGCACACAATATATGAAATTTATCCCTTTCTCTTCTGAAAATGGATGCCTAGTTCCAGTTTTGCCTAGGAAATAGCTTTGTCGTCTAGTTTGTCTAAAAAAGAGCCTTTTCAAAAGACGGCATTCTATTTTATTATTTTTAACAGTATAGATTAAGTAAGAATAGGTTATTCTATGTGTAATAGTCACTCCAAACAGACATCACTGAAGCCCTTATGGTGTGATAATTTATATCAGATGCATTTACTTTAATTGGCTTACAAAAGCTTTTCCTATCATGCAGCATTCCATTCTGACAAGCAGTGTACACAATTGCTGTTGCAATTTTGCTGCTGTGAGAGCCCATGCTCAAATCCTGGGAGCATAAGGAATTTAAAAGAGGTGTAGGTGTGGCACTTAAGGACATGGTTTAGTGGCAAACTTGCCAGTGTCAGGTTTACTGTTGGACTCAATGATCTTAAAGGTTTTTTCCAGCCTAAATGATTCTACTCAATCATAGAGCACATGAAGCGAAGAAATGCATATGAAGAATAGAATTGACACTGAAGACTTGAACACAGTAAAATATTTGAGATCTGCACTTAAATAAGATGTAAGTTTTAAAGAAGTTCATCTGACATTACAGTCACAGCTGATATTTTTTGACATTCCAGTGTCTTGCAGTCCATGTAGTTCCCATGTGCCCATTGGCAGTGGAAATAAGCACTACCAGTGGAGCAGAACTCATTCAAAGAACGACCTTGTTTCTGAGAAGGATTGTACATAAGACATTCTGAGCCTACTGCTTCTGCCTTTGTTTGGGGCAGGAAGGAAATCACCCTTCTTAGCTAAAAGGTTTTTTAAATACTTCCTTTTTGCCACATCTCCTTTCTGGCTTCTACCCTTCATCTCTTTGTGTCCTATCTCCCTACATAATGCTCCTTTGTCCTTCTTTCTTTTCATACCACACATATACGGGTAGAGGTTGTTGTGAGACTTCTCCAGATAAGAAACTGGCCAAGAGATTTTTACCCAAGAAGGAACAAAACTTTATCTTAACTCACTCAGAATAATATCATAAATGCACATAAAATGTTCCTGTGTCCACAGACACTAAAATTATTTTATAAAACAAAACTGAACACAGTACTATTTATAGCAGTAACTAAATTATAATTATTGATCTTTATGTTGCATCTCTTAGGAAAAAGAATGTGCTCAATGGCAGTGCAATGTGTGCTATTAGACATTTCTAAGAGGAGTACAGAAATTTACTATTTGTTGATTTTATACTTTTCTGGGAAGGTCATCTTGTTAAAGAAAGAACCCTCCCTGAAAAAAGGAAAATGCTTTTGCATTCTGAATACCTTCATCTCTGAGGTAAGATGAGATATTAGTCCCTTATCCAATTCCTCTCCAATCCAAAGTATACTGTGAGGTCAAGTAAAAATTAGCTGAACAACCAGGCCTAGAAGCTTGTGATCAGTTGATCAAAGTTCAGCAGGAAGCAAGACCCCCTGGGGTCAATGCTGTCTAACAGCTTCATTGATGACCTGGATGATGGGGGAGAGTACACCCTCAGCATTGCTGAATATCCTGCTGAGCATCCTTCCAAATGCAGCATCCTGGCTGCATTTGGAAGAGCACTGCCAGTAGGTCAAGGGCAGCGATCCTTTCTCTCTACTTGGCTCTGGTGAGGTCTCACCTGTAGTACTGCATCCTGTTCTGGGCTCTCCAGTGATTTTGCACATTTCCTCTCAGTCATAACAGTCATAAAATCACATTTATTAGTTCATTTTAGGGACTTAAATTTCCTTCCACAAACCTCAAACATTCCTAACAACATAAGAGGTCTATAGCAGATCCTCAAGAAAAGTTGTAACTGTGTATAAAATATGTCTGAACTCTAGTTCTTCTCCTACATCGCCGTCACAGATATCAAAATAATTTATCAGTTCAATGGTTCTACTACTGTTAAGCTTTAACCTTTTCCTGTCTTGCTTTGTGTTTCTCATTCTTCCCTATTTAACCTTCTCTACTCTTCCCAAATTGCCAACCAAAGTCTAGCTCCAGTAAAACACCTCCTTGCTCACCAGTATCACAGAACTTCCCTATATCTGACACCTTCCTTGTACATACACTGGGCCTCTGAACAAGGATGAAGGGAACCAGGGATGACTCAGAAGCAGAACTGTTCATGTTCTTGCCCTGTGCATTTACATTTTGTCTGCTACCACTCTCCTGTGTGCATGTGTGTGTCACTCTCAGCTATGACAGAACAGCAGCACCAGAAAAAAGACTGGCAAGAGGTGACATCAACCAGCTGCTAAGCATGAATCTTGAATATCAAATGTCAGCTGTAGATAGGCCATGAATAAATGATATGCAGTAGCCAATTTTTCACTTGGGAATCACCCAGTATTTCAAATACTGAACATATGCATGGTGCCAAGGATGGGATTGTCTACTTCATGTTCACAGGACGCTTCTCAACTACTCAACGCTTCCTTTCTGAAGAAAAATGAATGACATGTCTGGAAAAGGAGAAGAGACGAAATATGCTGCCCGAAAGGAGCATATCCTAGCAACTCACCTTCATGTTGCTGGTGTACCTGGCTGAATGCAACAGCTCGCTACTGTTTTCAGCAGTGCTGACCCATTTTTAAGCAAAAGTAACTTGGTATCTCTGGGTTTCAGTAATTGCATTTGGAGCCTTTAACCTGCTGGTCACAGGGTCAGATCCGACTTCAGTTCTGAGAGTCTGAATATCAGTAATACCACAGATCTGTTCTGTGGCATATATGAAATGAATGTGTGGCTTCAGCCCAGTTACTAGTGGGAATGAGTCCCTTGCTGACGCTTTCAGCAAAAAAGCAGGAATTAAGTGAGTAAAGAACACAAGGTAGCTTTTTACCAAAAAGGGTGGTCTCTCTGATCAAAGTTGAGACAATTTATCTGGTGAGTTTTATTGCTGCTTGCTGCACACTAGTCTTTATGAGTATAAAATTTCAAGCTTGAGGTCTATGTATTGCAGAACCTTTAGGGCTCCTACATTTATTTTGGTTAAAAGAAAAAAAGAATGAAATCCACATTTGACTTGCGCTTAAAAAATTATCCAGCTCAGCTGGGTTTTATTCCAGTTATTCACAACTCTCATCAGAACAGAAGTGGCCAGCAGCACTGTAGACTGGGTCTGGTTATGATGCCTGTATCCAGAGCTGGTTGTGACTTGCATGAAATTGGACTATTAAAAATATCACCAGATCAGAATCCATTGCCTCTTACGAGATCTTTGGCTCACACAAAAAAGTGTCTCTACACACGTTTATTTAACATGTTACAAACTCTTCCACTCAAGTAGTATATAATACTCTAATAGTTCTCAATACTCAAGTAGTTCTCAACCTGTGCTAGATTCTCCAGCTATGACTGGCATGTACAGACAATATCTACCAATAGGGAAGGAAAGCATGGGTAGCTGATGAACCTGGCTCACTCTAGTCAGTGATAAGAGCTTTAACCATGAAATGTTTCCAATAAACACTAAACCTACATAACTTGCTCTTTTAGCAGATTTTAAAGCTGGTCCTAGTTCCCAAAAAGTCAGGTCTGTGTAAACTTTTCAAAAACACATACTAAAGTCAAACCTTTAGTCCTTAGCACTTAAACAAAGCCAAACAGAAACCCCCGCAGATTAAATTCTTTGATTTCACTATACTTCTGTGGACATTCTGGCCTTTTGAAAACCAAAGTTCAAAGAATATGGAAAGACAGAGGAATTAATAAAATTAAATCTCACAGAAATGCAGAGACAAGGTTTCCAAAGACTTACAAAGCACTAAAAATTACTCGTCTCTTGCTTTACAAATCAGCTACTACATCCCACATGTAGACACACTTCAAGAATCCCAAATGCAGTTCACATGCATTTTAATATTTGTTTAGTGTGAATTTTGTGTAATCAGTTTTAAGTTTATTTATATTGGGTTTGTTTCTTATAAAACATCTGTTTTTCTGTTTCTTTTTACATGACTGGTGCTCTCCTAGTGTAAATGACTGGACTGACATTTATTGGATTGGACTTCACACAGAGCACCTGCGAGCAACATGTGGTGTGTGTGACTTGCCTATGCAGACATAGTAATTTTAATTGGTTTTGGCATGTTTTTCTTGCCATATATTGTAACTTGACCTTTGCAAATATTAATTTCATGTTGATGCTTATGAAAAGAAGTAGATTAATATTCCAGAAAAATGAAGTCCTCTGTTACTCACAGAACTAGATACAGAAGTGGTAGTGGCAGCACTTTTTTTTTCAACCAGAGTTTCCTAGAAACCTTGGGAAAGTAGGTGGTAGAGCTCTAGAGTAATGGAAATGCCTGCAGGGTGCAGACCCCCATGGGGGTAGAAAATGGCCCAAAAGAAAAATACAGGAATATCTTTTTTAAAAATAATCTCCATCTCAGTTTTAGGAAACACAAGTTCTGATGGTATCTACTTGGCTTTTTTCCCTACTCAAGCTTATAGCTCTGCTGTAGATGCTATTATAGGACACCCAGCACTTCTAGTATGTTGTCTTTTTTATTTTTCTTTCTTTAAAAAGTAATTTTTTGCAAAGCCTTTTGAATTGGGTTAAGTAGCTATTTTTAGTTTTTCCCAGGTAAAACCCAGATACTGAGTTTCCCCCAAGACTCAGAGTGGGCTAGGAATAGACAAGGGATTTGAATCCAGCAGTTCTGGAGGTTTGTTCTCATAGAAAACAATTAGACAACACTGCCTTATAAATGGCAAGAGGTATACAACAGCACCACTTTAGAACTAAGGAAAGGAAGAATTTCCTTGAGGAATTATGTACATCATCATGCCAGGTCTGTTAACCCTAGTAACTCTAAAACCTTTCTTATTGTTCTATATAGCGTGTCACTCTAACAATGAGAATAGGCAAATATTTCAATACCAGAGTAGGGTACTGTCAGCCAAAAATGTTCCAGTTATTGGCTGTGATTATTTTACATACCTTTGACTCCAAATTATCTAAACTGGGCAGATTTTTGGTTGCAAGAAAATGATGACTGAGGTTTTTACAGTATTTTCAATTCTTATCTTCTATAAATTGTAACTGAACTCTGGACTCCTTTTTAATCAGGGGGAGCATACTGGAAGACACTAAAAGCTGTACATATCTCCTCAACCAGGAGTCTGATCAATAATGTATTTTTTTATTAAACATTATCTCTAGTAGCTACAGCAGTAAAATAAGTCCAGATTTTTTAATAGTAATGACAACCTGATGACATAGTACTTACAAACAGACAGTGCTACTGAGGTTTGGCAGGGATCAGTTTCCTCTGAGGTCCAGAGGCTACCCACCACAGGCCTGCATTAAGGATTTCACTTCTTAGACTTCCCAAAAAGAAACAATATAAAGGAAAATGGGATCAGACTGCAAAGTGCTTAGGGTAAATGAAACAGCTATGAGAAATTACACGGCATCATTCTTCAAAAGGCTAGGGTTATTTTATGTCCACAATAAGGCCGCTTTACAATGCCACAGCATCTAGAGGTGCTTTAGACTAAATGAGAATCTGACCCATGATGCTTAGCTCATGAAAATTCAAAGGCAGTTACTTGTTACTACTCACTTAGCAAGACTTCTGGGTATGAATGCAATGTGTGTTAGGTTGCTGAGTAGCCCATAATAGCTAATGGCCCATCAGCACAAAATAATCATCAGCAGGAACGAAATATTGTGAGCTGGATCTTTACCTGCTGTAAACTGATGTAACTGAGCACAGTGGAAGGCAGCTGAGTCACACTGGTTAATAACCTTATAGAATATGATTCAAACAAAGAAAAACTTTTGTAGCTTTGCAGTAATTATTACATCTATATGTTCATCCTCATTTTAACACCACAAAACAAAATACTAACATCAGCTTTAAAAAGGTAACAGGATTAGGCCCAGGATCCTGACTTTTTTTCCTACGCTGCTATATTCAGTAAAATGGGATCTATTGGTTTCATTTTCCCAGCACAGCATTCAGACAACCCTTCAAGCAGAATTATTGCTTCTATTAAAATGTCTACCATCTTCTAACTCTTCCCGTTTTCTCAGCTTAATATGAAACAATTGAGAGTTATATCAGTACATTAGAAAAGAATTATCATTATCAGCATCCTCAGAAGTCCTGATTAATGTAACTCTCTCTATCCTCTAAGTAAAGATGCCACAGGAGGTACTAGTCCTTGAATAATTCTGTAATTGAAGTTCTGTAGAGTCCACGGGGGTTTTGGTCAAAGTGGTCAATAACTCCTGCCTGAGTAAAAGCATTCCTTTCAATTAATACAAATTTCTAGGTAAACTTACACATAGAACAAAAAAAAAAAACCAAAACACAACAACAGACTTGGGTTCTAAAGCCACCTGCTTACAAGAGTATACTATAAAAATCCCATTTCTTACACCTACTGCACTAACAAAAATTCTCTTAAACCTACACTGGTGAATGCTGTGAGACAAATTTCCTCCCCATCACTTAGGCAGACACAGGGGGTATCATCTATACATTTGTACCCAGAGAGATGCAGTTCCTGCACTGTGGAAACAGCTTCATAAAACTGGGAAGATCGGGAATTCAGGGACAAAATAATGTGGACAGCAAAGCAGTGTCCAGAGACACTGCTGGCCCACAGCTCCTTAAGTAGCCCATAGAGAAGTTTCTCATCTAAGAGAATCTGAGAGACAAGTGATGAAGGTTTCTCCTCAGCCCTTGCATCCCAGAGGTACGGTTCACATAATGCTGTGCATCTAAGGGTGCATTATTCCACAAGACAGCTTTCATAGGCAGAAAGAAAACCTTGGAGCCTTATAATAATGGCCAAAGAAGCTGAAAGCCCACCCACATTCCTAGACATATCAAGAGAAAACGTTTGCAGATGGCACTGGCGTGGCTTATTTTCAGTTTTGAAAACTAGCCCTAAATTGAAAAAATTCTTCAGTTTTTGCACCAAGCCCCTGTGAATTATGAATACTAGTGATATATCATCTATGCAGATATATGCACAGATAGAATAAGTATACTCATGCATGGGAATTGTGTTAAAATGAAAATTAATAACTCTGCCCAACTGAACTTTCATTGTATTTAGCAAGGGACATTTTTCTCTGATACATGTGTGAGAGGCTGGATGGAAAGTCAGTGTTATTAGATTTTATACTTTTCTAGAGACTGTCATCATGGCCTAATGTCTTTGTTTATCTTCTACTCTCCTCAGAGGAAAGCAAAAAAAAAAAAAAGGCTATTTAAAGCTTAGTTGAATTTGTGTGCTTGATTATTTGGTACAAATGGGGGACCTGTTTATTTGCTAGATATGTGATCTGCCCCACCCCTCTGCTCCTGGCTCTTTGCTGTCCTGTACTTTTTCCAACGAGGGACCCCACTGACTGAAGCAAGCTCCAAAGTACCAGCTAAACGATAACAGCAGCAAGTTCAGAAAAGAGCACCTCTGTCACACACATGCTACAGAAGCCACTGTTGCAGCTCCATGGCCTCACTGAGCACTTCACTTCTCTAAGTGCTACCAACCCAAAACCTGTAGCACAGTTCACCTTGGCAAGGAAGTTTCATGCCTTGGTACTTTTTTGAACCTAGTCTTATGTGCTATAACAACAGATCTGTCCCAGACATCGGTGATTGGCATTTCTTGGCAAATACTGATTGATACTGCCTGGAGACAAACGAGCTCCAAGACATGCTGAAAAAGGAATGCTTCTTGAAGAACTAGTTTGGATTGTGTGAGCTGAGAAAGAGATTGGAAGCATAGAAGACATAAAATTCAGCTCTTATTCTCTTTGCCTCTCTAAACAAACTTCCATACTCCATGTTAAAGTATGTATATTATATCTCTTTTCACTGAGCATGACATACAAACACTATCATTTCACCTACAGTTTATCTCAAGGACACTACTTCTTTCTCATTGTGTCATCTATTGTCAGCTCTCCTTCCCTAACACCACTCGTGTATTTAACTTTGTGCTGTCAGCCAAATGAGCATATATACCAAAAAAACATATTTGTGCCACTGATGCAGCACAGATATCTCCTCCGTGCTACGCACAGTAGCTACATACACATGTAATTCTAAGCACATCAATAGATTCTTTCTTTCTCTTCTGCCAACCTGTGCTTATAAGCTTATATCTTTACAAGTTCGCATGAGTTCACAAAGGGACTACAATGCATTCATTTGCGCTGTCTACGGCAGCAGACAGTGACTCCAGCTGCCCCTCATCCTGAGTGTAGCTGAATGAAATCCTGGTCACAGGCATGGTTTTTTTTTAAAGGTGGCTCAAAACATTATTTTACTCCTCATTACGAGGCTAAACTGTGCATGAGGTGAACATGCCCCTTCAAAAGACTGCCGGTTAGGGTTGCGTGAGCTCATTTAAACTAATGTTAAAAACCACTGGGAATCTGAATTTGAAGGTTTGATTTCTAAGTAAACTGTCCTTGGTCTGAGCTCCATTTGGAAGAGATTACTGAGAAATGATCAGAAAAAGAGTAAATAACACAAGGAAAACAGGTTATAAAACTGAGTTGGAGAGAAAAGACCAGGGGGAGAGGAAGGGAAAGTGAGACAGGGAATTTTGGACCACAATTGTGGTCTTAAAAATACACAATTTGAACTCCAAAGCAGAGCTTGGGGTTTTTGCTTTTTGGTGTGTGGTTTGGTTTGGTTTGGTTTTCTTTCCAAACTGAAATACTTTTTGAAAAGACACAAAGTTCCAGAAAGAGAAATAAAGGAACTTCCTTAAACGTTTTCTGACTGATGACAAAATTGCCCTGTAGAAGTCTTCTCTTCAGGTCTTTCCTGGTATCACAGATGAATATTTATCAGAAACTCTAAATAATCTTGAAACTGAAATACCTTTCTCAAGAAAACATTTAGGTAAGGTAATCCAAATCACTGCTGACTAAATACTTTTGCAATTCAATGTCCTAAAAAAAAAAAAATCTGCATATAGCAAGTCTGTTATAGTTGACATCTAGATTAGAGAAAGTTATAGCTAGTTAGCTGGATGCACGCAAGTATGCTATTAAAAATACATAATTGATCATTGAGATCATCAGTCAAGAAATGATCAGTGATATGAACATGACCTTCACCCTATCCGGTGAAGAACTTCTAAGAGGGAATGACTGTCAGCTTCAGCCTTGAGTTTCAGAAAAGAGTTTTTTTCACACCTCGAGCATCAGCCCTATAATGACCTTCCCCCATGCCTTGTGCACAGGGCAATTTGCTGCAAGCTTCCTTTTCACAGCCATTGCCATTACATGCACCAGTGCTCACTTTAGTACAAGCTATTCACACTCCTGGTGCACAAGACTGCAATTTCACATTTCACTGTGAAGCAGTGAACAGTGCAGTGGAGCAGGAACAGTGGCAGATTGGACAGGGACCACACAAGATCATCATGACAACTAAAGATGAGGTAGGCAAGGAGCAATGGTGGAAAACACACCACTATTCAAAAAAGCCTTTTACCTGCATTACTTTCAGACAAATATAAATTTAGAAGGCTCCAGCATGATAACGACAGAATCAATGCAAACTTTTTTTTCATTTAAAATGAAACTGTCTTTGCTTTAAGATACAGTTCTATTTTTAACCTTGTCCACTCAGTTCTATTAACAGACAACCAGATACAGAGCAGCTCTATATGCCTTAAAATGTTTCATATCAGATACCAGATTGCAGATTCATGTATCGAGTTATTGGGAAGGGCAAGGGGTTATTTCTCTTAGTCATAATGTAAATATAAAGTAGAAAATCCAGTAGCATTTAAGGTGGGAAAGAGGAGGAAAGCAAAGAGGAGTAATTGCGGTCACATCCCTGAGCACAGAGACATTTCCAGAACAGAGTCCAAGTGAGTCACAGGCAGCATAAGTAAAAAGAGGGGGCAAGTGATAAAATAGAACCTGTGGCCTTTTAAAGCGTTTCTCATAGAACAAGAAAAGTAATTACACATTGTCTCAGCAAACACCAGTGGCACCACCTGGTGTATTCTCAGAGAAATCCCAAGAAGGGATATTTCACCTTAACCTTGATAAATGCTGCGCTGGTACCAACTGCTTTGCATTATTGCAATTTCAAGGAAGTATCATCCTGGGAGCACTGTCAGGAACATAAGCCTTCCAAGACATGCAAGTGATGGAAGTTAGCTAATGACTGCTGGGTAACGAGAGCTCAAAAAGAGAAAAGAAAAAGTTCTCTGTTCCGCACACTACTAAAATTGAGTCCTACTCCATGAAGTCATGAGCATTTAAAAATCTCCTGGAGCTTGGAAAACAGAGGGTGATGAATCTCCCTGCTGTCTCAGCCATCATTCCTAAGGCATCGCTATTCCTTGTTCCTCTCTGTGTATAACATAGCTTCCTCCTTGCTTTGCCTACTGCCTGTGCCAAAACCAGCACGCCTTTTCCCAGGGGGATTTAACAACATCATTCCTGCATACCTGACATACTGCTACCAGAAGTGTTCTTTTGATGGCAGGTTCTAGCTCCTGCTAAATTACCCCTAGACAGACTTCTGAGAACCCTGAGCTTTCTGTGTTGGGTCCTAGCCCACAAAAACATCTTTTACAATCCTAATTCCCTTGACTGGGGCATCAGTCTGAGCCCAACCTTCTGTCTGCTCTTATATCTTTAATTGGGAGGGAACCCATAGATTAAAGATGACAACTTCTCCTTACTCATATCATCAAACAAGTCTGCAGTGGGTCTGTAAAGGCTGATTCCTGTGTAATAACATGCAGTGACACTTCTTGAGACAAAACCAGTAAGGTAATAGAGTACTGAAATTGGCACACAGCTTATTTTCCCTGGACCACCTATAATCTAATCTATTTACGCTTTGTGTTAGTGGACTATATGTATATATGGACATGTCTGCTCAGTATATCTGTAAATTAAGCACTTTGCTATAGCAGCACAGACCTTTCACTATGAGTAAGTCAGATACTACAGGTATTGTTAACGAAGTTAACAATAAGTTAATAGACTGCCATACTTTTTCAGTTGAAAAACCTGAATTTTAATGCCTTCTATGATTATAAAACTTTCAGTATTCTTACTGCTAATTGAAGTTTGTACCCTTACAGTTCATTTCAACTGCATAAATCACAATACAATAATGTTTGCAGAGGTAAATCTAGGATGGCAATTTTGACTCTACATTATACAATCAACAGCAAAGAGCACACTATCAGCATGAGAATTTTTGTGAACTTACTCATAAAGCAAGGCATCCATTAAAGTGCTTCTTCTGAACACATGTACACACTCTTTTCCATCACATACCAGCGACGACTAAACTTTTGGACAACTTGGCTACTTCCTTACTCAGAAAAATGTTGTATCAGAGATATCCAATTTTAAGACTCAAAAAGCTGACTGGCTTCTATGTTTGAGACATATGCATAGTTGCAAGTGCAGACAGGTATACATGTATAAATATATGGATGTATTTCTTTAAATCGGTATTTATTTGTGAACAGATGAATTGATGAATCTGGTCACTCACTGAGCATTTGTCAGCATGAATAGTTTTGGCAGGATTCTTAGGCTTGAAAGCAAACAATAGTGCCTTATTAGAACTCCAGCAGACACCATATTGCAAACATTTGAATGAGGTTTTTTCACATTTTGTACATTTGTACAAGACTGAAACACCATGTTGTGTTACAAAATGCAAAATTACAAAGGAGGTAGTTGAAATGAACTTGCCAGTTTCTGAAGTATAGCTTCCAGTTTTCACCCTCGAATTTTTTTCCGGCTCCCATACTCAAAACAAACCAACCCAAAAGCTGGAAGTAGGACATTGGGAAAAGGGATGTTATAGAAAGAATAAAAAGAGAATTTTTCTGATGGATTCCTTAATCATGTACAAGTCGCTGGTGAACAATAAAATACAGCGAAGACTGCTGTAGACCTCAGTTGTTGAAAAATAGTTCAAAGCAAATTGAAAATGTAAATGGATTTGTGGTGGTTTTTTAAACAATATTTCAGCATAACGAAGACAGAGACTGTGTCATACCAAAGGCCAACACTAAAATTAATGTTACTACCTCTATAAAAATAGACAAATCACTCCATATTTAGAATGCTGTATACAATGTACAATAATACCACAGGAGACTAATGCACATGAACCCCATCTTTTCAGCTTAAGTGATGCCCAGGTCATCATGACTTCTGCCAGCAAATCAAAGAAAATCAGTGTTAAGACTGACATTCTGTGCATTATCTTTGTGGTTAGGACCTCAGGAATATGTATAGAAACTGAGCTTAGCTGAACACTACACTACACACTGAACCTGATTTTAATCACTTTTACACATTCTTTTATAATTTTACGCATCTATTTAGCTGAATTCTGTGCTTACACAAGCATACACCTGCAGTTGCTCTCCTAATATTGATGAGTATTCTCCAGTTTCAGTGCACTGAGGCCAGAATTTGATGCATTCAAGTTATTTGGATTGTACCTTATTTGACACAAAAGCGTAAGCAGAATTGCATCCATAGTCTCTGTGCTTACAACTTGTCAGAAAACAAAATCAGTGTTGCACGAATATAGCTACTATTTCGACCAAATAGATTAACTGATGGCGGGGGTTTGTGTGCAAGCTGTTACTTTTAAATGAAACTAGCATTTATGAAAGGTGGTAGGTTCATAGCTGTGGGATCAAAACAGGAGTCAAAACCTATCGGTAGAGAAAAGGCAGCAGCACTGCCCTTCATGCAGACTCTGTTCTGAATTACATTTCATTGTATGCTAATTTGCTATATTTATACACCCACATTAATGTTCATATTGGGTGAAAAATAGAAACTTGTGTTTAATGAGAATTATTATAATAAATGGTGTCCTTTCCAGGGGACTTAACCATAGGTCTGCAAAGGTCAAGTGCTCTTGTAATACTTCACTTTACCTAGCAATGTAATTTCTTATTCCTAGGTATATACCAGACTCAGGCTGGCATCTCAGTACTCAATCCACCTATCACTTTGCAGGTGCTTCAGTCCCCAGCATCTCTTTATTTCAGTCATGAAAACACTTGTCTACAGAGCAATCACTCATTCCTAGACTGTCATTGCCGCATCAAGCAATTTATATTAGTCGATCCTGTAATGGCATTTCTTAGACTTGTACTTTATGGGCATTTCTTTTTTTGGAATTTGTGAGGGATAGAGAGAACTAAGCTGGCTGGGTGAATTATGAGACTGTCCTCTAAATACTCATCTTTAAAAAACACCTTAAACAATATTTTAATCAAGGTACAACCACTTTCAATTGTAAGAAAATTCCCATGGACGCAAGCTATCCCCAGCTTATTTTCAAAGCTGAATATGCCGGTGGCTAATGGAATAATACTCCAGAAAACATGCAATCTGCATGGATTTAGCATTCTGCCACATTTCCTGTTTTAATAATAGAAGATACAAAATAAAGCAACTTGCATGCATGTGTCCTAGATATCTATCATATTATCTAGCAGAACCTAAAGACCTAAAAAGGGTAAACTGCAAATGGAACTGAAGTTATGTCCTTGATTCAAGCTGAAAGAGAATGGGGCCAATTATGGTTGAAGATGTCATCACAAATAGCTTTAAAAAAAGGAAAAAGGGTCTGAATATGAAACAGTACCACCCCGCCGACCTCCTCCCCCTTCCAAAAAAAAAAAAGGAGGCTATGGCCTATAGCTGTCCATTTATTAAGTCACTTGGATTTATACATTAGCAGAGATGTGCAGACAAGAGCACACTGACTCCTATTCTTTGCCTCTACAAGGGCAATGGATCAGGCTCTTACTCCCCTCTCACACTCTTTTTATTTTATCTGCATCTTTCCTGATTTATGTTGGAAAATACAAGTTGAATTTGGCACCTTCAATGCTACTGATGGACTGATTACTCCAGTAAGAGTTTTCTGCTTGCCCCATACCCAAACAAAAAGCAAGATCAGGCTCTCCTCAGGAATAATTAAAATTGGAATAGGAAAGAAGGACTGGGCTCATTGTAAAGCTTTTCAAATGCAAGCTGCCTTTAAGTCCTATTGAACTCTATTTCTAAATGCCAGTGTCTTACTGCATGAAAGCAGCCTGCATCCAAAACAAGGGCAGTCAAGCAGAAAACAGGCCTTTTGCAGGTCATTCCCTGCTGACCCCCTTGTTCTCTTACACGTTTTTCTATTACTGGACATCTTTTCCTTCTCCCCCCATGATTTTGTTTTGTTTTATTCTTGTACTACCCCTTCCTCTTTTCTTTTCTTCTTCAATACTACAGCTGCTGTTGTTCCACTAGTGGCTCTGGCCTTTGTGTCTGTATTTCTCCTCTCTTCTACTACAAAGAGTGGCAAATTTTAACAGGCATAACTAGGCTGTTTATTCCCCCTGTTTCTCTCTACTTCTACAGAACCAGAGGCAGCAGGAAATGAAACAGAAGGCTTTCATCATGTGCATCGTTCAGTCGGCCAGGCATACAATATCATATCTGGAGGATTTCATATACTAGCACTGGAAATCCTGCTCTAACTATTGCAGGAGAGGTCGCTTAGTAGCGCCTGAAATGTTTTTTGGCTGGTACAGTTTACTTAACTGCTATGGATTCACAGGGAGTCATCACAGCTATTTTTATACATATTACAGATGAGAAGTTTAACACAATTTTCTGAGATTAATGTTTGTAAAAAATGTGGACGACTTGGGCTTTTGCTCAGGCTATCCAAACCTCACAATCCTTAATTGAAAACCATAGTGATTGCTGTGAACATTCTTCATTTAAACTCTCTTTCACTGTAGCTAAGGATTATATCTGCCCTCCATTAATAATTAAGCTACTATTGAAATTCTCAAGGTGAGGATCCAGCATCAAGCAAACCAGCATCGGATGGACAAAGTTATTTGCACCACTACAGCAACAGATAGATCCTTGTTTGAAATATTAATTTAAAAAGAATCACAGTGTGATAGATTCACACCAACTGAGCCCATATTTTAATAGATTTATCCCAACAATAACATGCACCAGGAGGAAAACATAAACCAAGTGATTTTAAAAGTAAATAAGACTTTGATTTTTAATAATGTTAAAAGGCTTTAAATTCACACATTGCTGCCCTCTCCACTCTTAGTACTGCTGAGTTCACAGAACTACCTTAACACAGAATTTAAGCATATGATGAATATTAAAAAAAATCTACAGGGAATAATGTTTGTTCTGTCAGTTCTTCATGGATTGTTTTGTGGCATCTACAAATAACAAATGATTAGAGAACAAACATGAAGAATAATTGACTTTAAGGCATAAACAGCTACACTTAATTTTGGAGAAGTGCCCAGAACATTTGCTTTGAAATCCCTCCGCTTTTTCAACTATAGTCAAAATATGCTACAGAACCATGAAACAAAACCTGCAAACAAATTATGACTATTTATCTCTTTTGTGTCATTCTCTTTTGCAGGCTTTATTCTGTCCATTAGTTTGGCATTGTTGCCTAGGTGCACTACTGTATCATTTGTTTTTATGAAGTAATTACAGTTGGAAATAAGTTTTGTAAACCTGATTTACATCCCTCTAAACCCCTCATAAATTCATAACAGCCTAAACCTTTCTGATTTAGCTCTGGGGCCACAGAAGGCATCTTCTCCTACATTTGTTTTGGACAGTAAGTCTCTGATCTGATAACCCAGTTATACCAAATTTTATATCCTTCGACAAATATCCAAGTGGCCTGCAGATTCCTTGCCTCATTTGTTTAGATACTTGAAGTTCATTCAAGCTGCTTCACTGGAAGAACAACTGGTTTTGTTTCTTTTTCACAGGCTTTTTTTAAGACCTGATAAAGGAGAAAACTGGAGATCTAATATATTGCTACAGTTCTCTAAACTTTTACTAAACTGAAATGAGATGATACAAGCAAAGGTCAAAACTGAAATGGAGTCAATAAAAATCAATGGATTAACAGTGAACCTGAACTGAATCACCATTTAACTGATTTATCAAATCACTACAGCCAGTCACCAAATGATACGGTTATACAACACAGTCAGTTCTTACAAATGTACAAATACTCTCCTATAGAATTTAAGGAGGCATTGTCCATTTAAACCCAAGTCCCACTTAAAGCTTCCTACTTACAGCAAAGTAATCAGTCCAACCAGTTGAATCTTTTTGAAAAAAAAACAACAACCCACCCTGTTTTATATCCGAGCCCTCAGAGGATGCACAAAGTCCTGAAGTTCACACACTTTTAGAAGCCAAAATTCCCTGGAATACAGAATTTTGATGCGATATCTGCCATAATCAGGTTTATTTTAATGACACTTTCTCTGCCACGGAGATGACCACGTTATTCCTGTTAGGTTTACATATAAGGAACAAGAAAATTTACTATGGCAATCTTGAGGCAATGGGAGGAAGATAGTGAATGCACTCTGGGTTCACCCATAACATACTAAGTCTTATCTCATCAATCACCAAGAAGGTGGTCACACTACCTTAGCCTTGCCAGCACAAAAAGACTTTGGCAAATATAACAACGCATATTTACACAACTGCCTGTGAGAGTTTTATTTCAGCACTCATGATAAAAAATAGAATCTGTTAAAATGCAATTGTATAGCACTTGCGCAGCCACTCTTCTTATTGTCATGCAAAGGTAGTTAACAAATGTCAGATTAGATAAAAAACGAGACAAAGAAAACTACTTTGCATTCTTCACTGAGGTTTATGTCCTACCACAACCATTTTACGACAGCCAATAACTTAAATGCTGTTTAGACAAAGAACTAGCAAGTCTCTTTATTAAAGACACACTTAAGGCTTCATGATTAGAGCATTTCTGTGACAAGAACACGGTGACATCAGGATATAAATCATTGCTCTTATATGAAAAACATTGATGATAAAACTAACAGCCTGTGGTAGATTCCTTCAGCAAACCTTAGCAACCCTCTTGCAAGGAAGGAAAATGGTAGATTGAAATAGGTAAAATTTAAATAACAGTTAAAGTATTTTATATATTATAAATACTACTATAGTCCTGAAGCATTATCATTACATCTTATAACTGAATGGAGTTTAAAAAGTTGAATCAGTATCATTTTGACCTTGCTGAAACATTTTGATACAGCTGAAACAAAATATCATTTCAATTTATCCTGAAACAAAACTTCAGGTTTACTCTGTACTGTATTTCTTTTGCTTTCCTGTTCAGAAGAGGAATTCTACTTTTCAACTACTTTTTTGGGGGGTGAGGAAATAATGACAAATCTTCCGCAATCAGGGAAGGACAGTGATGAGAGTAACTTTGGCAAAATTTTCCAATAACTATATATTATTTTGCAAAAAAATTTCTTTATAATAAAAGTCTAGTAACAAGCTTAGCGATACCAGTGTGTTTAACTGGGCTACTTACTAATTTCTGTCAATGAACTTCCTCTCAGAGCTGGAAACATGGAATAAGTTCTCATTAATACCAAGCTGTGGCTCCCAGAGTGACAAAAACCCCTAAGTGCCAACTTCGTGTAAGTGGAGGCAAGCAGGCTTGCCTCTGGCCACCCTTTAGTTGAAAAGAGCTGGACATTTTTGGAATCTTGCTGCATGTTATCCTTGACTGGTGTTCACCAGCATAACTTGAAAGTTTAAGAATATTCTGAGCAAAAATATATTTGGAAACAATGCCACCTGCAGCCTTAAACTACCTGTGCTGATTATGGACAGCGTTTTGGTTTGTGACAATACACTATGACATAAAGTCTTGAATGAGATAAAATCTTACAGTTTGGGCTGACTAGAGAATCATTGCTTTTCCACTGAGAGAGAATAAATTAGGTTAGACAGAAGACTTTCACTTTCTCTGGCTTCCAGAAAATATATTCCTGCAAGAAAATAAAGGATAATTTGTCAATAGTGTACTATTCATGTGCAATTATGATGTATTAAAAGAATAATGTTGTTATAGTCTAAGGATCTAAACAAGTATGTAGGGAGATTGAATATCTTTTCATTAGACCAACGTATTTAGAAAAAACCCAAAGATTTCAGGAACCCAAGAGGATATCCAATGGTCTGAGGAACTGGTTTTCCTCTAACTGCATCATTTAGGCAAATAAAAGATATTAACCTTGCTCATAAACCTTGCTTCACTTAAAATAGTGAAAAATTGTGCTCGCATGGGTTTATGCTTAGATATGGAAATGGCAAGAACAGAGAGAAGAAATAAGGTTAAGAGCAGGGAGATTTTTCAAACAATTTATGCTAATATCCTCCTAACTTCCAACATGAGCTTTCAGCAAAGCTATCTTATTTGCAGTGAAACAAAATTAGTCATATGGAGACTAAGGAAACTCAGTGACTTGCTTTTTCAAACTGCCTTTGTATTTTATGCCCATAAAAGATTTCAATTACCCATTTAGTGGAAACAGCTGATTTAAGGGCACAGTGCATCATCTAACCAGTCCTGTCAATAATACTTAGGCAATTATGCAAAATTATTTGTTTCTGTTAAGTAATAGGGATGTACATAACAGCTTCCTCTGAAGGAAGAAAAGCATAACAGTACTCGCTTACTTAGTGAAATACAGACTGCTGTTCCAAGAGTCATCAACATTCATAATTTCAAGGTATTTTAGTTATTATTAGTCCTTGGGCAAGTTATGTTTCCATGATATTATCCTGAATATTATCCTGACCTTGCAAAGACATCTAAAGTGCTTGCACTGATGGAGTATCTTAGAATAAGAGACTGATTGCAAACTTAATAGGCATGGCTGCCTTGCAACTATGCATCCTGTAAAACATGGGCATTTTCATTGCTGTGTTTGACACATCACACCAGGAAACAATCAACTCTTTAGGCTCATGTCTAAACTACAGAGCTGATGCCTGTTGAGAGGGAGACAGGCTGCAGCAGGTAGCCCTGTTTCTCTGAACAAGGAAAAGTATACGTGCATGGAATAGCTCTCAGAAATGGGGGAGAGTGGAAAAAGCCTTGCTTACTACCTACTTGGAGAGACCTTAAAGAGAAAAAGAGAAGGAAAGACAACTCAGATGTTAAAAATATTAAATACTGGATTCTTCATATCCACTGCTTGATTCATGGCCTTACATTTTCTTACATTTTTCCTAGATTTTCTGTGTTACAGAGATGAATATATATATATACATAATCACCCTCAGATAGAGATGAGTGGTGAAGCTTAAGCAGCAACACATTTCTGGAAGCAGGAAGAACTCTACAACCTAATCAGATTTTGCATTTACAATAAACATCATGTAAGTGCCTTCAATAGAATCACAGAATGGTTTGGGTTGGAAGGGACCTGAAAGCTCATCCAGTTCCAACCTTTCCAGGGACACCTTCCACTAGACCAGGTTACCCAAAACCCTGTCCAACCTGGCCTTGAACACTGCCTGGGATAGGGCAGCCACAGCTTCTCTGGGCAATCTGTGCCAGGGCCTCAGCACCCTCACAGCAAAGAATTTATTCCTAATGTCTAATCTCAATCTCCTGTCTGTCAGTTTGAAAACATCAGTCCTTGTCCTGTCCCTACAGGCCCTTGTAAAATGCCCTTCTCCAGATTTCTTGTAGCCCCTTTAGGCACTGGAAGCTGCTCTAAGGTCTCCTCAGAGCCTTCTCTTCTCCAGGCTGAACAACAACTCTCAGCCTGTCTTCACAGGGGAGGCACTCTGAGCATCCTTTGTGGCCCTTCTCTGGAACCACGAGGAAGGAAAGATTAAGGCATGGTGTATGTTGCTGTCTGCTACTACTGTCAAGCTGTGCATACATGGCTTGACTTTAAAGAATTGAGGATTGGCTGGCTGGGGGCCAAAATGCCACACTGCTTGGCTGTAGCTGATATTTGTTGAAGGCAGAATCCAGAATGCATATAGAAATGTCAGCACTATTTTTGCTTCAGTGTCTGTGCATCTGGCTTCATTTGACTGATGTTCAAAAAAAATAAATATTAAATTCCCATTTTCCCTTCTTTAAATGGAGAGAATGTATCAAGCTGGCAGTTTGCATTAATTAAACAATTTTAAAGATAAAAGCTTTACTATAAATACCATTGCCAAAATAATCTGACTCAGTTGTCACCCACATAATAAGGATGTTCCTATTTATGGGTTTTTCCAAACATCTAAACTGCTGACAACTCTTTTTTTTTTTTTTCCAGTTATTTTAAAAGTAATACTGATGAAAAAAGGAGAATAAGGGGGTTGTGTCAGATGAACACCAATGACAACATCATGATGGCCTATCAGAAAATGATTAAATTGAAGGATTTGCCAGTGTGTAAGTAGGGTAGAGCACAGAGGAATTCCAGTTCTTCTGCAATCAAATCTTGAGGCTCGCCAAACCTTCAATGGACTAAAATCAGTAGCGTGGCCAGTTCTGTTCTCCTCCAGAAAGCTCCAGTCTTTTCAGTTCAGAAGTCCCCCATTAAATTTCCACCTTTAGCATCTTACCCAGCCAGCAGCACTTGCCCGTACCTCCCTCATTATCTGCAAAGTAAGTTAGTATTTAAAGACCCTCATTTAATCCAGCACTACCAATGTAGCACAAATTTTCAATCAGGCTTCTTAATAAGCCTCCTGAAAGGGCTGCCAGTCCTTCTTATCCAACAGTTAAGCTTGTCAAAACATGGTAACTCTGGACCACAAGTCGCCCATCATGCACCTGAATGGGCTCATTTGGCTGGAAAGGACGACGAAGTCTTTCTAATTGACAAAAAAGGGGGAGGAAGAAAAAACCCATGAACACAAATCACTGAAACCCACACGAGTGAAAAAATTCAAGCTGATCCAGGAGCAAGCACTAAATGGAGCTATTGACATGAAAGAATTGCCAAGAATGAGATCACACTGCATTGCGATCTCATTGTAGGCATGGGGGTTGAATAGTGGTTGTTTGAGCTGTGCCTGAAGCTGGGTTTGTATGTGTCAGTGTAAGAGACTGAAAGAGCAAAGGCCACAAATCAAGCACTAAATACTGAAAACAAACTTTTCTTTTTTTTTTCTGTCCATGTTTCAAGAATCTCTGAAAATGGCTGGGAAAAAAGCTGGGGGCAAAGGCAGAAAGATCTTGGATTTAAGCTGAATGGCCCCTAGTTGGGTGCACAGACTATGTATGGGACCATGACAGTTCGGTTTGTAGCAGCACAGATAGTTCCTGACCAGTACACAGATAGTGTGTATTATAAATTGTATGGGATGGAAGTGTTTAAAGGCCCTGTCTGAGTCAGGGGGTACACGCTCATGAACACCACTGACCCCAGCCTTCATCTCAGAAGAACCCTGTAGTTTCAGCAATACAAGAGCCTCTCTCACGTTTATAAAAAGCTCCTGTTGCTAAGTGCAGGCTTGCTGGCAGACATCTATACGCACCATTTGCCAAAAGGTGTCTTTTCCTCTTTTGACTTACTCAAACTTCTGTAAATTACCAGCTAAAAATGCCCTGCTTTTCACAGGTTTTAATTAAGATTGCTTTCTCCCTGCAGGAAGAGAAATATTGAAAATAACCTGAAAAATTAGTTCCCTTGTTGCCAGGTGAGTTTCTCCAACACACCCAGCCTCTCTAATGAAGTGAAGCTCTTATCGTCACTTCAGGTGGTAGCTAATTAGTATATTTTCTTAATTAAAATGCTTTTCCTACGGAGGTTTTCTTCAAGAAGGCCAAGGAGGGCATTTTGTTGCTATGACCACTGAAAATCAAAATGTCCTAGGGAAATCTGCTCTGGGATTCAAAACCTGCTAGAAACTTGCTGGGAACAATGTGTTCAAGTCTGCAACAGCAACTGAATTGATTCAAATACCAAACAGAAGCTACAAGACCAAAGGGTTTAAGCTACGGAGGGCTAGAACCTCAGCTCCTAAAGAAACCCACGGGAAAGGTGCCACTTGAGCTATGTGTTACATGTATATTATCACATGCACAAGTTTGATGAAGTTTTATGTATGTTTTATGTATGTTTTTTATGTAAGTTCAGGGCTATTTAATTTTTGCCTAAAAATAATTTTAAGCCCTCAAAACTTTCTCTCCACGTCCTAAACTGATTTCATGGCTTTATAATTAGCATATTACCTGAGCTCTCATAAATGTTGTTAACATTGTCACAGGTCTTTACAAATCCAGCTGGTTCGTTCTGGCAGCTGGGGTGTGTGCATGATGAGCCTGTTTGGCAGCTCTGCTTTATGGATCACAGTTATTGGTTATGACTTTTAACAGACTGCATTTAAAGGCTGGGAATGCTGGGAAGGGGACTTGAGGGCCATTGAATTAAGGGCTGAGAGAGGCTTTGGAATCTTTTTAATACATTCAGTTTCTGTATCTTGGGTGACACTTCTCCCCTTCTCCCATTTCTCTGTGGAACATGTGTACAGAGCTATTCTCAAACTTTCAGCTAAGCACAAAAAAATAAAAGTGAACTCCACAGTTTGGATCATTTGTAGGAAGAAATGTAACAGCTTTGCCCCTTTTCCTCAGTTTCCTGTCAATGGTGGTCAGATAACACAGAAAGCCAAGTCTGTCGAATTCTTCAAGTTACTTGAAAGTACCCTGAAAGCATTTCATTCTGCTTTTACCAAGTTTGACTCTGTCTCTGATTCCTGCAGAATGAGAAGTAGGAGAATGCCACTCCGCTTCCATCTGTCTCATTGTATCAGAGAGCGCAGAAAGGAGCTGTCACACTGGCAGCTCTCCATCACAGCAGTGAGCTGGGGTCACAGCTGTCTTTCACCTATGAAAGATAATTCTAGGCTTTGTCTGCAGTGTGGAGCATTTCCTTCCCTTTTCTTTTTAGGTGTAATGTATAACCTTGTCAAAGAGCTAAATATACTGCAAGTTCTCACAAGAAACAGAGAAGTGTCAGGGACCAAAGACTTTCACACTGTATAATAAGTTTCCTTTTTTTTTTTCTTTAATAACAATCTGATGGCTTGCAGAAGCAGTTAATTTTCCCCTTTGGTGCAGTAGCTCAGGGTTGTGAATCAATTTGTTCTTGCACAGACAGAGGTGAAATCCTGCTCTACTGAAAAATCCTAGTCCAATGGAAGTTTGTGACTGACATCTCGGGAGGGCAGAAGCTATGAGTTCCTTTGAATGTTAAAAGATGAGGGAATTTGGTTAAATTCCAAACGTCACACATTACCTTACAGGTCATGGAAGGATTACTGACTCGACCAGTGGTGGGAAAGGACTGTTAAAAAGTGGAGTGTCTTCAAGACAGAAGCTCCAAGTTTCTAAGGAGAAATTAATAGTTCTGTCATAGAACAGGAAGTGAAAGGTCCATTAGTAGGCAGTATTTTGGTTAAAAAAGGAAATTTATTTTTTTTTTAAAAAACATTAAGTTGCAAACAGGGCCCACAACAATTACACTTTAGTTCTGGCAAAATTGTGGTGATTTTCAGCAAGAGGAATTAAAAGAACTGTAAGATGAACCTCCCATACCTGTAGTAGTAAGTCTGGGAAATAAAGAGAGGCCTGAGTGTCAGCCCTTCAGGCTGCCTGCCACAGAGCTGGCAAGTTCTGTATTCCATGACAGAGAGGCAGCTCACAGCAACGATACCCAAGTCCTTCCATGATGATGTGCCAAACTGCATTTCTCTTTTTCAAATCAGGGATTTTAATCTTGCAATTGAAACACACAGTCAGATGCGTCTCCTGAATCATCAAGGAACGACAGGAAGCAGGCTGGATCTCTTCAGCATAGGAAAGACAACACTGAAGGAGAGGTCTATAAAATCCTGCTCTACACAGTGACAGGTAGATGAGAATTGCCTGCTCTAAGTATCTATTCTAGTGCCAGAGCAAGTGGTCAACAAGCAAACCTATTCAGACCCACGATGAAAACAAAGGAAAAGATGGGGGGGGGGGGAGGGAGGGGAGAGAGGAAATTCTTTGAAGTATTTAAGGTCAACCCTCACATTCCTTTCATGAATTCATCTCACATTTATTATAGAAGCCTTTTATTTCCCAAGTTCAGTTCCTTGTTCCTCCTGTTTGCTTCATTATCTTCCCACATAATTCTGCAATATAATCCTGCCACAGGGCACCAAAGAATTTACAACTGAGCCAGTCATACATAAGGCACTCTCTGCTACTTGTGTGATACATCCATGCTGCATAACAACAGTCACCCCCAGAACATGGCTTCATAATTTCTTGTGATAACAGTAGTAAGGAACTGGCTCACCTCTGAATTTATAGCAAAGCATGCAACAGCTGAAGGAAGAAGTACATGAGGACACATGCTGAACGATGAGCGTGTATCTGCCTGATACCACCTGTCCTGTGGAAGCAAATAGATCTGCTAAAGCACTGTGTCGCTCCAAGCCACAAACACAATATGGGTGTTTCAGCCCAAGGGTAGACACCTCCTGCTCTGCATCAGTTTTGTGATCCTGCACACACTTTCTACGTGCCTTAGTACTGAGGTTGCTGTGACATCTTAGTCACTCAGCCACAGAGAAGCAGCATGGCAGGTGGACAGAGCCAGGGCACCCAGCCTACATAACCAAAACTGTGCACAGAAATGCACAGGCCCCCAAATGATACAATGTTCTGCCCGTGTAGTGCATTCCAGACCCCTCTTTCTTAGCATGCGCCTTGTGTAAGAAGCCATGTTAAACAAGCTGCTGACTGGGTCAGGGCCTCTGGTACTAATCTTCCATTAATAAATTATTGCTTACCAGGAGAGGGGTCCTCAGTAATGGAAGTTGCAGGAAGATCTAGATCTAGACCCCTTCCAGGAATTCAGTACATACTAGAAACTGTGTCTCTCTGCTGCCTCTCACAGATGTCCATCACATGATACTGCAGTCTGTGCTCATATCAACATTACCTTGACAGATTTCAGTGTTGCGCCTTTGGCATCCCTGCTGCTGCTCTGCTAGACAGCACTTACCTGGAAAATTGTTGGTCTGCTCTGTTTCCTTGATACATACAGAGAGCAGATACAAGCCTGGGTCTGGGTCTAGCATCAGATGTATCCTTAAGTGACCCATCTTCCCTGCACAACCTGTGACCGTATGTTCCTGCCAATTCAAACAGTTACCACTACTGAAAAGCATTCTCAGAAGCTGCTTCTTACCACCTGCAAGCCCACCAGCTCCTTCAGGTTTGGCCAGCAGTTCTTGCCTCATGCGCGCTACACTGACTAAAACACTGCACTAATACCACTTCCCATCTGCTCAGGGGACTCTCCAACCAGTTCCATGTCCCTGTATAATCTGATCTTGTTTTGAAGAAGTTCCAGACCTTGTTCAAATCTGTGCTGACATGCATCATTCAAATACATGTGCCAGGCCCTAGATTTCTACTTGTAAGGCCAGTTTTTTTCCCAAGGGGTTTAAAGGGGCCTATGGAAAGCTCATTCACCAAGTTCATTTGGACTATTTGAAAAATTCTATACACAAGAGTTAGAAGTGAGAAATGTTTTAAACACTCCAGTGGAAGTCAGAAGCCTCCCCAAACCAGCACGCTTAAATGCAGCTGATGCCTTTCTGAATCTCTTCACAGAAGTAAACAACAGTATGATGCAAAAAGACAAAGGAAGGACTGAAAAATTGCTGGCAATTAACAGTGTCTATCTATATAAAAATTGCGTGCTATTTTCTGGCATTTCTTAAATACAGACTAAAGACTACACCATGCAATAAATGCACAAAGGAAAAAAGCACATCAGAATCTAAAATTTCCCTGTTGGAGTGTGCAATTTCAAACTTCATTACCAAAAGATTTTTTTCTACAGGAACTCCGAGGAGTACATTAGCATGCTTTGCTTTTAACATCAGCAGTGTTTAGAATGAAATCCACGTTATTCTCCTTGATGGAAAAGAATTATATTTAAAAGTGTGGCTTTTATCTCCACATTTGAAACAAACAAGATCAGCACTTATCGGGAATCCTGAAGGTACTTCTTTCACGTAAAATCTGAAGCCACAACTTACAGACGATATATCTGTTAATTCCAAGTTCTATTTCTGACAGATGTTCAATATGTATTAATGATCTGCTGCTTTGACTAATCCAGCCAAATCAACAGCTTTAGACAGAATTCAAAGGCTATTTCGGGGAACCCCGCCAACATTTATGTCACTGGATTTCAAAATAACCCAGCAAAATCCTGTCTCCTACCCTCATAAATCTAAACGTACAGAAAGTAAAATATGAATTGTCACACTCTTTCCATAAGCAAGCTGACCAGATCTGCATTAAATAAATAAATAAATGGACAAAATATGGCTAATGTTATTGCCCATGGGTTCAATATTTACCAGTTTATGTACCATCTGAGCTGTCTCCTGTAATCAGCCAGGCACATGGCGCTCTCGTTCTCAAGAGACATTATCACCATGACAACTTTATCAGAATAAATTATGAAACACAACACTTGGGGCACGCAGAATTTAGGCACAGGTTTGGAATATTATTTTGTTAGTTATTCCTTTATCCACACACTAAGTGCCCACTGGAGAGGGGGAAATAAAAAAATCCCCTACAAACCATGACTATTGAAAGAACAATAAAAAATGTAAAAACTTTACAAAAGGAAAAGGAATAAAGTCATTAGGCTGAAAAATGAGCAATCAAAGAAGCTTTCGCGCTTGGCAGATGGAAAAGCAGCAGGTGCCATAGTGCAATGGGACCTTGCTTCCCATCATGCACACTCTACAATGATGCAGGCTGACAGGAAAGGGAATTAATGTGTTGGAGCAGGTACTTTCTGTCCATTAGCTGATTCTCAATACATCTACACAGACTGCTACCTCTAGCTCTTTGATAAAATGATGAACAATTCATTGTTCAGAAAGTTGTACGGAAAAGGACAATGTCGTGTGACCTGCCTGTCACTGCCCCAGATTAACAGAGTATAAGTGACCAAGTAAACATATCTAAACCTCAAACTGGGATTAGAGGTTGCAGCCTATGAATAAATTATTTGAATGCAGATGTTTAGAATACATTAAGGTAAAGCACATTGGACAGGCTCCACTGGGAGGAAATACTGACAAATAGAATTTTCAAGCCCATATTAACTCTGGCAAACAGCAAAAGCAGCGTGCAAAGCACGATAACACACCCACACCTACTTTTTATCTGGGAAAATCCCTTGTTACATGAGGGACAATTTATATACTAGAATCTACATTCCTCTGGTGGGCCATGATACATAACTGTATTCGAGTCTATTTGCACTCCTCATTTCAATCACAAATGACATAAAATATGACCATAAAAAATAAAAACCAAATCAACACAGATAGTCTTAAGAGGCTTCAATTTGTTTAACTCAGACAGTCCCCTTCACTGGTCATCTGTCCTTTCTGTTGTTAGTTCAAGGATGTCTAGAATGATAAGTACAAGAATTACTCCTGGCAGCAGTACAATAACACACTTTGAAACCTTGCTTCTGACACAGCATTTCCAAAGAGGCAAATGCTGCTGGAAGTCCAGGCTTGCTCTGGCTGGAATAAACTGCAAATTTGTTTCCACAAATAAAAGGAATCCCTAAGAGAGCAATATTAGTATTTTCCAGGGACTATAGGAATAAAAACTGAAGTATGTAACTGTTATATTTAATATGAATTTGGCACAACCACATGCCATGTTTCTGCCTGACATCAAGGTGGAAGATCTCCATGCATCAAAATACTTACTTTTGGAATTTATAGTAGGCTTTGAAAAGTACACTCTGCTTTGAAAATGTTATATTTCTCAATACGAAATGCAAACCAACGTCAGTGATGTCAGAACCCTGCTGCTATTTCCATTTGCTTACTTTTTAATTTGTAATGATCACAATTTTAAAAAAAGAAACACCAAGCCAGACAGACAGAGAAGGCAAATCACAGGTCAGGAATAGAAAAGGTGGAAAACCCATGCAGGTTAGACAATATATCTTTTGCTATCATGCGATCAACCTGGTGTTGTGTAAAGAACCAACAGCAGCTGCAGTTAAACTGGAGTGTCGATTTTTATTTTAATTCCCTGGATTTTTAAAATGTATTTTATAAATATATATTTAGCATTCATTCTTTTTTCCTTTCTAATTTTGTTGTTAGTGATGTATCATTACACCCTACAGCTGAGAATCATCTTAATTATTTCAACTTCTTGAAAAGCAAGGACTATTATTTTCTGAAAACATCCTTCAGAATCCCCTTATTTATTGCATTCATAATTACAGCAAATAATGAGATATCATTTACAGGAATATTTTGCTCTTCAGAGAGAACCAACACAAGACCCATTAGGCACGCTTAGGCCTTTCAAAACAATCTACTAGCCTCGTGCAAGAGCCACTTTTTGAAGTCCTTGCTTCAAAGCGTAATATGACCTTTTTATATATATATATGTTTAATTATAATTTGGTTTAGTATATCAAAATACCACCAGAAATGGTCCATTTGTTTTGCACTGGTAACACAGGATATGACTTAAGGGAAGTTTTAAATAAAGTATAAGCAGGACTAGCCAAAGCATTATTTTAGAAATCTGGGGTACAGCCAGGACAACCTTCACACCTGACTTACTTTAGCAGCATCAGAGATCCAATAGAAGAGTAAGAATTAACACTGAGAACATATTCAGATGGGTCATGACAACTGCAGGAACAAGCACACAGACGGTTCCTGCCTCCAGTGAATCTATGCATTTAAAAGGAAAGCATGAGAAGTAGATGAGACCAGAGAGAGAGAAATAAATACCACAGAAATGTGAAAGCTTACTTGCAAAGTGAAATCTTAATATGCTTTTGCATCAGCTGTTAAAGCAAAAGATCCTCAGATGTCCAAAACTTGGAAATACCCATGAACAAACATATTGTATCAAATTCAATCTTCTCAGGTGCTTCAATTAACCTGATAAGGTTGTTTCAACTGCGCAAGGCACTGCTGTACTAATATTTATGGTATTAAAGAGTCTCATGTTTTCCCAGAGTGCTAAGGGAGGTATCTTAAAGCCTAAACATGATATACTTATTTCTATACATTCTACTTCTAGCAGCTGCCATTTAAATGCAAATTACTGGATAAATTACCAATCATGACCTATAAGAAATATTTTGAGTAGCATTCAGCATGATTGATTTGAGTTCCATAGCACTGCCTTCTCACAGGGATTATCTATTTTGCAGTTTGTTTTGCACTGCAGCAAGATGGAATGATAGAGACCAAGAAGGAAAGATGCATACAAAATGCCTGGTAACCCACAAGACTAATGGGAATATTTCATCCTAAACCTACATCAGAGTTCATTTGGTAGCCACACACAGTAGCTGACCGAACAGAAACTGTAAAGATCTACTCCTTAACTTGTGGGATAAGAGGCTTTTGCAATTGCTTTTTTTGACCATTAAAAAGCCAGTTACGATGTACTCTGCCTGCAAATGTTGCATGTTAGTAAACAGGTATCTTGTTGCTCTCAGCAGTTCAGGATGCAGTAATATTAACATGGACATATTCGTATGTGGCATGGCCTCCTCTTTATACGCTCATTTACAATCTGATTGCATGTCCACTTCAAAAGAAAATAAAAATTTCTCTCTGTGAAATGGATAAAATACTATTACTAAATGATATGCATAATCATTCAGTGCATTACTACTGAAAGGTGATATTGCAGTGACATTGAGAAAATTGGATCTATTCTTCATACAATTATATAGCTACACGTTCACTCTAATGCCATTCTAATTGGAAAGGAGCACTGAAATGTGAAACTGGGTGCATTTCAATATCTAATTATCACTCGGTAACTCATTCTCAAAATAGTTTTCTGGAAAAGACAGTTGCCAAGAATGCTATTTTAATTCTGAAGTCTTCACTAGCATTCTTACAGAAAAAAAAGTCTTTTATTCACTATTTGTCTGTGATTCAGCTATGCCACTGAAAAGAAAGATGGACAATAAATATGTATACATGTATTTGTTCTTCCTCCAATGGAAAGCACTTGCATTTACCACTCTGCCAGTCAAATTACTGTGAGCAAGATATGCTTCCTGGGGGAAGAGCTCTAAAGTATTAAGAGATAAAACC
The DNA here is from genome assembly GCA_009867235.2 of Psittacus erithacus. Taxonomy (NCBI): domain Eukaryota; kingdom Metazoa; phylum Chordata; class Aves; order Psittaciformes; family Psittacidae; genus Psittacus; species Psittacus erithacus. The sequence continues at coordinate 4,720 of WYDI02007852.1, read as the reverse complement.
AAATTAAATTAAAAAAGCAATATAAAGGCAGCATTTTTTACATAAAACATTTGCTAGGTACAACCATAAAAGAAGTCATTTGACTTATTGTAGGTAAAATCAGCAGAAAATACGGTATAGAGCCATTACAGTGCTATAACATGGCTCTCTTCAATTGATGTTTCTCCCTCAGGATTTAACCTGTTGACAATCAAATGCAATTTAATTTTGATAACATACTATCTTGGGGGTAATTTTGTAATGAAAATATTCTGAAGAACCAAACAAACATGAAATATGGCAGTTTTGGGGCTTAGTCTGGAACGGAATAGAAACTTTCACACAGCAACACCCAGACTGAGAGAAACAAAAGCATCCCCTGCCTGATTGTGTAAAATGGCAACTTTCACCCTTCCAAACCTCCTTGGAACAAGCCCAGAAAGCAGCAGCCAGGAATAGGCAAGTCCCAAGATGCTGAAAGATCTGAAGAGATCTCAAGCTCTCTATTTTCAAGATTAAGCTAAAATTCCTATTTTTCCCTGCAAGTTCAGGTTTTTTTCTTGCCTCCACATCCCTTCCTCAAAAGCAGAATTCAATCTAAAATTGAAATTATTTTTGTTACCTAAGGAAAAGGCTGCATCAGGAGGTGATAGGAAGAATAACTTTGAGACATTAGATTACCAACACCAGGCATTCCAAACACACTCTAAACACGCTCCCTTCTGGCTGATGCTAATCTGTAATTACAGTCTATAAAGACAGGGAGCACTGCAAAAAGCTTCTCCAAAGATCATTACTAGGTATCATCTTGCCCAGCACAGAAAGGATGGGGGAAAGAAAATGAAACCACTAATTTTGGCAGGTCGAATAAACACTCATATCTGCAGCCAAGCAGACTGTTGTCAACAGCATGAAAGAGACTCTTTATCTGCTTTTTATACAGGTGTCTGTTCACACATCCCAGTGTGAGCTTTACATTTCTCACAACCATATGACACTGCTGACTCACGTTCAGTCAGTACAGGCCTGATTATCTTCTACAGATCAGTCATTCTTGCACTTCAGTAGTATTCCTACCAGAAAGGAGAACTTTTCACTTTACTATATTTAATTATACCTTTCTTTTGTTTGTTCTGAAGTATTCTTCTAGCTTGTTAACATCATTCCAAAGAACTGATCAATTCTGCTGTAGTTTTGAAGCTCACGCTCACCTGGTGTCATCTGCAAATTTAATAAATGTACTAGTAACCCCAAACCCTGTGCAGAGTGCTTGAGGGGCTCACTGATTCCTATTCAGCAGAGCCATTAATAACTACTCTTTGATTAGAATTGCTCTAGAGCTTTATATCTGGCCTTTGGAACCTCATTCCTCCTTTATAAGTTCTCATACACAATTACAAATGGCTCCAAGATTTTCTAACTGGTGCTCTAAATGCCCCAAAGAAAATGTCTGAAGGCCTAAATATTTTGAAACTATACACTAGATAGAAGGCCACAGATCAAGTCAGGATCTACCATGACTTCTTTTATATTAGTTTTGATCATAGGATTAAAACACATCTTGGTTAAAAACAAGGTAAAAAGTACATTTCAGTCTTATGGACAGTGTCTGCTGCAATCTCTCCTTCCTGTTAAGCAAGTGAAATAAGCAAGTTCTTGGTATTGGCATGCAGAGGGCTTTCTTCTAACATTTTATGCTCCAGGCTGATTGGTTCTTCTTAGCTTTTCTCATATTTTCCCTGCAAATACTCTTTGGCAGCCATTCCCGGCAATTCAACCTACTTTCCATTTTCTATACAATTCCTTCTTGAGGTCTAAGTCCTTGAAGAGTTCATGTTTTAGCTGCCCCTCACTTAAGGATAGCTACTGCCTGCGTTCTCTCAGGACCTGTCAATTCTCTTGAACAACTTTTCTCTTGCTCTGACACTGTATCTGTATCAGTAAATTAGGGATATCAAATATCCCTTCTTTAAGTCAAATATATATTTGTTCTTCTCTCTCTCTTCTGTATCAGAAACATCAATATTTCATAATCTTTGTCACTCACCCCACCTTCCATTTTTGAATTTCACCTGTTCACTTTTAACAAAAAACACAACACAATCCATGAGCCCACCTTTAACTCTTTCTTCAATCCCTAAAACCTGGAAAATGTCTGCAAACATTTCAAGCAGATATTGGGCCATTGGGATCCTTTCTATCAGATAGGTTGGTAGTTCATGACCCACATTACTGCTCAATAGCACTTTGAGCAACCTTGGCTGGTTTAGTATTCTTTTGATCATTAGAAATATAAGATAGTAAGACACCCAATGGAAGTCTCTGGATGTCTCTCTTGCTCCATACCACTCATCAGAGCATTGTGTATTAAATATCCCTACATAATTAATCATTACATCCACTTCTCCCCAATAGTTCATTTCCTTGCCTCTTTTTTATTTTTTTTTGTTAAATAACTCCTCTTCAGTACTCAAGGCAAAACCTCCTTTGTCTTTCCTCCTGAACAATGAATATATTATTATCTATATAAAAACTTCCAATTCCCCCCTTTACTTCCATAATCCTTGCATTGTAGTACTCAAGACACATAGGCCCTTGGCATATGAAGTAAGGGCTACCAGAAGAACTAAGGATTTCAAGGATACCTTAAAAATAAGTACAAAAGACTCACTTTTCCTTTCTGTCCTAGCATATAATGAAATGATAATGGTCCTTTGCTGTGGCTAGCCAGAAGGAGAATGTTACTGACAGATGGATGCCAAAAGAAAACATCTAAAAACAACTAACAGTCCTAAAATGATGAAAAAGATTTAAGAATCACAGTCTGTTGCTATAGTTCAGACTGCTGACCAATTCTAATGAAGACTGTTCAACCATACTTTTGGATTGTATATAATCAGTTCCTGAAAAACTCCAAATCCCATTGCAACTTGATATTTTTACTATTCTTCTTATAAAATACCTGCCAAGTGTTTTTACCATTAAAAAGCCTTAGCATTTTAAAGAGGATGGAAGCACCATGAAGAAAAATCACCAATTAAATAATCACTTTCTTCATACAAGATCTGATTTTTCATCGAGAAAATTAGAACTGTGAATCTGTGCAGGACAGAATATAAAAAGAAATAGAATACCTCACCCTTTTGGGATAAAAGGAACGCATAGCTAAATAAATATAGCCCCATATTTCTAATTTCTTTGCAAAGTTTAAAAATAAACTCTCAGAGGTAATATAACCTTAAACTGTATGGATTAACCTTTTCCAGGTGTAGCAACCACCAGCCAAAAGACAGAAGGAGTAAAATTCATATTATAGCAAAAGGCCAGAAATAAACCCCTGCACTTCAACATACCCTAGGGAAGCTTGATCTGACTGGCCAAATTAGGCTGAATTTCATTTTAAGAGAGCTTCATAGAGTAAGACAATGGAATTATCACTTGCCAGCAGGGGTAAGATGTGTTTCACTTAGCATGAAGACATTTCCTATGCAGGCATCTACAGTTAAACTAATCAGACCAGGATCTCTTTATGGCTCAATCTGGAAATATCTACACTTTTTAAAGGATCAGTTCATCTGACCTGTTTTCGATGTCCATTTCTGAATGAGGTAAACCTACCTACTGTAAAGGGAATCTAGACACAACCGGCTCATTTTGTGGCCAGATGAAACCCACCCTTGATACCACTGTAGTCCAGGGTTATCTCACAACCCTGTCCTTATAAAACAAGGACATTATAATCCTTTGGAAGAACAAAGCTAGATTAAAGCAAAGACAAAAACAGAGATCCAAAAGATGCCAATATCCTCTTTCACAGCAAAGATTTTATAATAATTTAAGGAGAAATATGTCACATTCTGCAAATTCCAGATTACAGAGATAGTTCCATCATCCCTTTCTTCCACGATACTTTTCCAATGTTTCATTTGTAATCTCAATCTTTTCTTGCAGAAGGAATACCACAGCAGAGGGCTTTAATCATACAGTAGTTACTTAATTTTGACGTGATTAGAAGCCCTAATAGACAGGAAAACCTTCTTAAAATAATCTCTCTTTAGTTAAAAAGAAATGTTTCTTTTTAAAGTATTGCAACATCTTTGGAGCCATAGATGTTTTTAAAGGTTTTTCTACAATATTCAGCAATTTTGTCACTGATAAAAGTATGTATCTTCTCTGTACCAACGATAAATATTCAATGAAGCAATGGAGAAGATAAACTATTTTCTCAATCCACCCAATGCACAAATACAAGATAAACTGGAATCTATTTTTATCTGTATCATAGAGACAATATTAATATTACCACTATATATAAACTTTAGTCTGCCTTTATTCCAAAAAAGAAACTGAAATGAGAAGTTTTCGCCAGGACATGCTAAAGAGGTATTATAACACTTGACAAGATATTTGTTACGGCTAACAGAGCAGAGAAAACCTCAGGAACATCTGCTAGCTCATCCACTTGCAAGTTTTTGCACTTGTCGATTTTTACTCAGCATTGTCTCACACTAGAGCTAAAAATATTTTACCTCAATTTTAACTGGTTGTCATGGTTTAGGTCCAGTCAGCCAGTAACTCAGAACCACGCAGCTGCTCTCTCACTCCCCTCCCTTCCTCCCCCCCACTCCCAGAGGGATGGGGAGGAGAATGGAAAGAATGTAACACCCACAGGTTGAGATAAGAACAGTCCAGTAACTAAGGTATAACACAAACCACTGCTGCTACCACCAATAATAATAAT
>WYDI02007851.1:0-17116 GCA_009867235.2 Psittacus erithacus | reverse complement strand
GAGCTGTGGGACGCTGTCAATAGGCTGAAAGGTGTCAGGGAAGCTGAGAGGAAGCAGCGCTGCTTGCTCCAGGCCCACACTGTGCAGGGGCCTCAGGCGTCCGTCTTAGCTCCTACAGAAAAGGAGGGCATTAACCAAGGGAGCTGGGAGCTAGTAGCAAAAAAAGAAACAACAACAAAAGGAGGAAGAGGACAATTTAAAAGCAACGGGATTCCTGTAAAATCTGATATTCCCACCCAGAACTGCTTCACAGTTCTGCATGGCTGACACAGCAGAGGGGTTGGAACTGGATGATCTTAAGGTCCTTTCCAGCTCTTAACTGTTCTATGATTCTGTGGTGTGGGACCAAGAATGAGCAAAGGAGCTCATCCTGGCAGAGTCCCATAGCTCCTTCCTCAGTCCTGCTGCCATTCCCACAGGGGCATGAGGAAAGCATAGGTGATGGGACAGAGGGAGGCTGCCTGCAACAGAAAGGAGCCCGAGGCCTGCAGATGTGATGAAGCCATTCCCTCCTGCAGCCCTTTCCATGGTACCATTCACAGATGCTGGTCCCTGCAGCCACTGAGTGCCACATAGCAGGAGGGATGCTGACCCCAGTGTCAAAGCCAGGTACAAAAGGCTCAGGCTCACACGCAGGTACCTGGCCAAGGTTCTCCTGCCTTGGAAAGCAGAGGCAGGCGGCTGCTCCCCTCCGTTCGAAGCAGTTCCTCTCTGCAGCTCTGAGGTGTCATCCTGGGTTGAGCAGGTCCTGCAGTGGGAAATGAGCGGGGATCTCAGCCACATTGTGCCATCATGGCACCCACCCACAGCCGGATGAATGGGAGGAAGAGGCTAAGCATCACAGCCCTGCCCATGCCAGGTCTCAGCCACACACAGAGCTGACCCTCCCCAACCCTGCCTCACCCAACCCCACCAGGGACCAGCCTGACCTCATGGTGAGCCCCGTCCCCTCCACGTGGGCTTGGCCAGGGGAGCAGGGGTGGTGGTTGGCTGCTGAGCTCTGCAGACCGTTATTCTTGGCCATCATCCTCCATGTGAAGAGACCATGGGCACAAACCCTGCCCCAGAGACCTGCATAGAGCAGAAGACAGCCACAGGAGCAACCATGCAGGGCACCTCATGTGGTTTGAACACAGCATAGGAAGAGAGGGTCAAACCCCATGGGATGTTTTCCACCACCAACCCTTGCTGATGCTGTGGTAAGTCTTGCAGAGCATTTCACCCTCCCCAGGAGATCTCACATTGCCCCATCAAAGATGCTGCTGGCTCCTCAGCCATTGCTGAGGCAACAGCATCCCCAGTGAGTCATGGCATGACAACGAGCCCATGGCTCTCAGCCCCCAAGGATGAGAAAATAGATTTGTAAGGGGTGCAAGCACAAAGCCAGGCCTGGCAGCGAGATGCTGTCATGCATGACCTTGTGTACAAGGGTGTTTGCACCAGAGCAACTGCTCTCCTTCCCCAGGGCACTGGAACCTGCTGGTGCCTGCCCACAAAGCCCAGTCTCTCATCACCACATATCTCTGCCCTGCGTTGGACATGAAGGTTTGCTATTTAAAGAGAGTCTTGCTGAGGTTCCTGCTGGCAGAAGCTACTGCCTGGTTTCATAGAGCAGCAGAGAAGACCCTGCATTAACACGCAGAGGCTGCTGTGGAGCACTGGGATTTCACCAGGGTTTGTCTCTCTAATAAGCAAGAGATGCCCACGGGGCTTGCTTAGCCCCAGCACCACACACAGCCCTCACTGCTGTGCTGTGCCCTACCATAGACCACACAATGCCAAAGCACCTCACACAAACACAGATTTGCATGCACACAAACCCAAAGGCACACAGGCGTTGCCCAGCCCTCCCTAGACAATGCGTTGCCACCCTGCCTGCTCCTCCTTGGGCACACAGCACACCCGTTATACCTCTGTTGCATGGATAAGGCAGGTTCCTGGAGACCACACACTCCTGCTCTCACAGCAGAGGCTCTGCCTGGGGAAGGCAGTGCCTTGTACACCTCTACCAACACACACAAAGACTCCAACCCCACCACACGCACAGGCACAGTCACACACCCCTAGGCACAATGAAGCCTCTGCTGGGAGGCCACCACTGTCCACTTACAAGCCTGGTGTCCCCTGAAGCCTTCCACAAACGTGCGTTGAGCTGCAAAGCCAAGCCAGGAAAGCAGAGCTGCTGCACTCCTGCCCTTCTGTCTGGCCAAGCAGAGGAGCAGCACTGCTCTGTGGTAGCGCCAGAGGGGCCTCTGTGGTGCACAGAGGGGAGGATGCACATGCAGGTGATCATCACTGCAGCACACCCATCCCCTGCGCATCTTCAGCATCCTGAGCACCAAGGTGCACTTCAGAGCTGTTAATAGCAGCCAGCCTTTGTGTCTGGGGGATGAAAGGGGAGGAGGGAAACGTGCTGTTCAGGGATGCTCCATTTCCCTACCCATGCATCCCTTTCTCACCCTGTCACTTCCCCAGTGGCTGAAGGGACCCCAGACATCTCTCAGGGCAGAGCCCAGCAGGAGATGCAGACATCCTGAGCAGGTCTGGGTCCAGTGGCTCCTGAGTCCCCAGCAAACCTTAGGGAAGCATCACTGCCCACGAAGGACAGGCAGAGCCAGCAGACCCCCAGGTCCTGCACACAAGGGGATGCACCAAGGGTGTCTCCTGGGCTGCCTGCTTCTGCTCCCTAGGGAAGAAGTGGACTAGATGATCTCTAAAGGCCTCTTCCATCCCTAACAATCCTGTGATTCCATTTCCCTGCTTCACGGGCTGTGCCACAGCTACAGCTACCGGAAGACCTGCAGAAGTAGACACATTTTAACACCCTCCCATCTATTTACCTCTCCTTATGCTCAGGCACCAAATGTGCTGCTCCGGAGTCCCAGCAAAGACGGCCGCAGTGTTTGAAGGTGATCATGAAATGCATCTTTCACCAATTTCTGCCTTTGTGTTTTCTTCACAAAACCATTCTCATATCATAGCCAGTTAGCAAAGAAGTTGCATCCTCAAAGCAGTAAGGAAGACATTACTTTTTACCTGCCTCTTGCCTCATCAGCCCCTACTGTGTGCACGGAGTCCTGCACCCTGTGCGAGGCTGATCTGAAAGCACCAGCATCAGGAGTCCCTTTGCTATCAAAGGTTTACCTTTTATTTTCCTTCAAAGACTTTAATTCCACTTGTTCTGATCTCACTGAACAGGGAGCCTGAAGGTAGAAAGGGATGCTCTGCAGCCTTGGTGGGTGAGCACCCAGCAGCAAGGGGCACATCACCCTGCTCTTGTCCTCAGCACTGGGGACCCACAGACCAGGAGCACTGGCAGTGGCACGTGTCCTCCTTCCACCTCTCCTTTTGCTCCTTGCCTGCTCCTGCCTTCAAAAGTGGCTTCAGGAGCTGCTCCCTCACAGCTCCCTCGAGCACCATAGTGCACAAGACACGTTATTTGCCATGCACATCTCTGTGGCAGTGACCCCAGGAGATACCCAGCACTGCCACGTGTGCTGCCCTGGGACAAGGCAGAGCTGGGAGGAGAAGGCAGGGAAGAGAGAAAGGAAATACATAAAGTTATCACACCCCAACACATCCAGAACACGCGGTCTTTATTAAAATGTGCATTTTATGGGTCAGTGTTTCCAGATTTAAACCTTACATAAAAGTTGTATTGTATCCCTCTAACCTGCCTTTGAAAACACACATAGTTTGATCATGTCTCCTCCAGACACCTTCGATCCTCACTTTGAAGGTGTCGTGTCCCCAAAAGGGTCAGCCCTTCTCATCCTAAAATACAGCTTAAAGAAAACCCAACACAAGCTTCTTCCAAACCTCTCAGAGAAGAGAAACCAGGCAAACTATTCACCTCCTTTCCTGGCACAAGTCACACAGCAGCAGCCCCTTATACATACCCACTGTGTAAGGCCCCCTGACAACCCTGACCACATCCCTGCACCACAAGCCATAGGAACCACACCACACTATCCTGGCTCTCATTCGCAATATATCTCAGTGCTCAGCTCTCAGCCACAGGTTCAGACCTTCAGTTACATGTAGGACAGCTGTTTATTAGTCAATGTCCAACTACCACATTTACAGTCATGGATGTAGGCAGAAAACACCCAAGCATTCATGTCTGTGAATAAGCTCTTGGGACATCTGGGTCACCTGCAGGTGCAACTACAATGGAACAGAGAGGTGCCAAAGCCTGCCCCAGAGCTGGCAGGCACAGCTCCAGCAGATGTGCTGCGTGAACCCCCAAAAGCATCTCAAAGTCACCTCAGATCCAAGCGTTACTGAACTCCGCAGAAGGAAAGAAATGGCAAAGCTGTTGAGCTGAGCTTGGTTTTGGCTAAAGAGCATCCAGGCCAAGGAATCCCCTCACCTGCGTTCATGCACCATCGCTGCAGTTACAGCTTGGCAGCAGACCTGGAGCAATCCTGCCCTCTGGCACTGGCAACCTAACAAACATCTACTGCTGCCCAAACGGGCAATTTTCCATGGCCTGTCTGGTGCTATCACTGCTGGTACAAGGTCTTACAATCCACAGAGTCACCATGGGGAGGTTTCCCATTTAAATCTCCCTGGGAAAGAGCCAAGCTGCAGGATAAGCCCAGACCTCAGCAACGCTCTTACAGTCACTTTGGATTTGAATGTTTGCAAACACACTGCTGAATTGCTTCCAGCAGGACAGGAGCTGAGAAGATGGCTGCACAGCAGCAGGGCTGGGAACTGCTGGCTCCTCCAGCTCCGTACCTCCTAGAGCAAGGGCTATGGGATGGGGGACCTGGCAATACCACCTCCACCAAAGAGCAGTGGCACAAGGAAGAGAAGAAAACCCACCAGCAGTTTAGAGACACTCAAGCACTCCACAGAAGGTTTTGGAGTGAAAGACGAGGAACAGACACCCTCAGCAGTTGGCTGAGGACTCTTATGGGGTCAGAACTGGGTTATCCAAGCTAGGACCTAATCAGGGGACTGGGCCCACCAGAATTTAGGACTGTTACAGGACCCTGTGTCCACAAACACTCAGTGCCTTGGGTTTGCATCTCCTCAGGCAGACAGCCCAAGGGCCAGAGGGTCTTCTATTGCCCTGTGCAGGACAGACACCTCCTGTGTCAGCCACAAGACCTGGGCTCTTCACAGCAGCTTCCCACAGGAGCACTGACCCCATCAAACATATAAGGTGGTGGCTAGGGTACAGAGAGCATCTGCAGCCACAGCCCAGCCCTGGGACTATGCCTGTTGGGCCATAGTACTCCACCTCTCCTCGGCACCCAACTCCAGCTGCTGTGGCACAAAGTCCAGCTTCATCGCTTCCCTCACCCACCTCTGATGCCAGAGCCATTGCACCTTCATTGTCATCAGAGTCTAAAGGACACAGACCCTCAAGGGCCTACAGTGAAACAAGCAGGTCAAGGTCAGAGGAACACATGGTGTCACGGGTTTACTGGCTGCAAGTACGCGAGCAGGGATCCTCACTCTGCCCTCTGCCACCCTGCCAGCGCCGGGCAGGAGAGGTCAGGGCACAGGAAATCATCTCCTCATCCAGAGCCATGTGTTGATGAGGCAGGCGGAGACGAGCACGGAGTAGACCAGGATCTCCTTCTGCCGCGAGGCCTCGCATTGCTCCTCCAGCACCCGCACCCTGCTCGAGATCCTCATCAGCTGCAAGGGAAGAAGTGGGGACCCTCAGACCTGCACAGGACACTGGAGCACCCCAGAGGTACGGGACGGCAAGGGATAGAGGGGTGGGAACTGTCATCTCCTTCAGGTCCTCCTTTGCTAGAGCAGCAGCCGTCTTTGTGTGGGAGAATTAGCAGAGACCCCAGCTCCTGAGCAGAGATCCTGACCATCAGAATAGTATCTGAGCCCTTTACTACCAGCAGACAAAGGGGTCTGGCTGTCTCCTGCAGCCTTTCAGCCCTCTCAGGGCTGGAGCTTCATGGGGCAGCACACATGTAAATCCTCCCCTGCTTCTCCATTAGCAGCATCAGCTGGGACTAACTGGCAACACCAGCCCATCAGGACTGAGCAATGGACCCCCAGAGCCTCCTCACCCACCCTCTGATGGCTTTCCCAGGAAACCTTCCCAGCCCTTCACCCCCAGCTCACCTGCTTTCTCATTGCTGCCATCTCAGTCATTCCAGCCTCCTCCAAGGCACCCTCTGGGGCTGGGCCAGCCTCCTGGGAGCTGGGGAAGAAAAGCAGAGATGCAGAGAGACAAACACCGCTTGAGAGGTGCCTTCCCCCATGCACAGCACTGCTGCGGGGAGCCATGCAGGCAGCAAGCCCAGGATGTGCTGTCTGGATGCAGCATCAGGGGACAGGAAACAGCACCTGCATAGCACCTCCTCATCTCTTCTGAGCCCCCATCATGCATAATTATACTCCTCCATCATGCACCCCCGTAGTGATCACAACACAACACACAACAGGGAAAACACATGCTTGTATTTCCTTAGAGGTTCAACAGAGAGAAAACATATTTACCAAGCATCCATCCTCACAGTCAGAGGACTTCATTGAGGGCTGTATAAACCATCTTTAGAGCCAGTCAGGTAAATACGTATCACAGGGCCAATGCCGAAATGGAAGGATGATCTCATATACATCAGCAGGCGAGGATCCCACTGGTGGGAAGTAGCCATCAACTGGGGGCAACTATGTGAGCAAGTGCGTCAACCAGCAGAAAATGGTCCTGTGTTTGCCAAGACAAGGATTTGTTCCTCTCTAGTACCTCCAAATACCACAAACTCACTTTTCCCACTCCCTTGACAAAAATAAAGCATCACTTTTTGCCCCTATAGCAAATTTTACCTGCAGCTTGAAACATAAATGAGCAACCAGAGCATGCACCACTTCCTTCCATTCCTGGAAACAAGGAGGCCACCACTGGCACTAGCTGCTGCACTGGCAGAGGCAACGCAGGCTACACATCTCCAGGGATCCCTGGAGACCCAGCCACTAAATGAAGTAGATCCACAGTGAGAAAAGTCAAGATTGCCATGTTCAGTCTGTTGTCCCTATCCTCAGGGGCTAGCCCTACATCAGCTCTTCTGCAATCAGAACTCCCCTCTGCACATCAATGGGCACAAGCACTTGCCAGTACCATACAGGTTACTGCACGTCTAACACAGCTCCTCAGGGAAGAGAGGGTATCTATTCCTGTTTGCAACACGTTGATCTCACTGAAGACAGGCCAGGACAGCATGTGGAGATTCAGTGAATCTCTGTCTGAAAATACATTTGTGAGATAATGCTTCCATGTAATGTAACTGCAGTGCAAAATGAAAGTCACAACAGAAAGGAAATCCAATTTCCCCCAGCACAGAGCCATTAACAAAGGACACTTACTGCAGCTTTTGACTGAAAGTCCCGGTTGATCCAGGTGAACAACCTTTGGAGTGGAGGCTAGAAATTACCTTCTAGTGACTCATCCCCTTCAAGAGGTCACTGTCAGGTAAATGCTCTATTCTCTATCCAAGACCAGACTTTTCTTCACTAAAACCTCAGGATAAACAAGTCACCTCAGTGTTGCATAGAAGCATAAAGTTGTCGTACCAAAGAGATACCATGTGCCTCTGAAATGATGCAAAGTACCACAAAGAGGCATTTCAAGGTGGCTAGCTTTAAAGGGAGATGGAGACCTGGGGAGAGGCCTGGGACTCACCCCACTGCATTGCAGCAGCTCTGCGACCTGTCGCTACCGTGGTACTGTGGCCTAAACCTCCAATACTGCTGATGGGAAGAAGAAGGTGGTCTTACATAGCCACTAACCAGATCTGCTGGCATGCTCTGACTTCATTTCTAAACAAAAGCCACATCTGAAGACAGTCAGCCTGCTGTGGTTAAATCAGGGACAACGCAAAGCATCATCCAGCATCTCTGCCTGCACCTCCACACCAACTGGGGAGGGAAGGCTGGTGTGCCACTGATGATGCTCACTCTCCTCCCTTTCTGCCCGGAAGCTTTGCTCAGGGAGAATTAGAAGCAGTACCATATTCCTCCTGGTGCTGAGCAGCCTCAGAGCAGTGGGGACACCCTGAGGGTGCAACGACATCTTTGAATATGTTAAAATGTACTCCTCTTGCAGAGGTAAAAGTGTCGTGGACACAGTTGCTCCAGCATACCCAGAGAGACTGAGGTCACTGCATACTTGCTGCAGTGAGCACACAGCATACTGCACCCAGCCAGAGGCACCAGCTATGGGATGAATAACACAGTGCAGCCAGTTAGTGGAAACGGGTAATTAAGAGTGACCAAGATACAGCCAAGGGTGCTGGCAGCCTTCAGGAGAGGGTGTCTCGGGGCAGGACCTAAATCAGGACATTCCGGATTTCAAACCCCTTCACATACTTCTCTCCATCAAGGCATGCAGTAAAATTAGCACCTGCCTGGCAGTGCAGGGAGGCTGAAATCCCAAGTGTTCCAGGCAGCGTTTGGTCACTTAGGGCACTGATGTTAAGCTAAGCAGAAGGCACAGGCTGGGCTGAGTTAGTAGTGGCTGTCTGCACCCAACGCTCCTGGGCCAGGCACCCAGAGCTGGCAGACAGGACAGGCGAGAAGGAGCAGCCATGCAGGACCATCCTGCTCCTGCGCTGTGCAGTCTGAGCTTTACAGAGCCTGTAACACAGCTTAGCGAGGCAAAGGCGAGGCCTTAGAATGCAGCGAGGTGGCTCAAGAGGAGCCAGTCACCTGGGTGGCATTGGGTCTTGCAGGGAGCTCTGGAGCCGGTGGAAGAGCATCTGGCCCAGGAGGTACATGGTCTGGAAGATGTTCTGCATGGAGTAGATCCTGCCCGTCCCCGTGAGGAGGGGGAGCGGGGCACTGCGCGCGGGCAGGGAGCATGGGTCCAGCCTGGGGTGCACACAGAATCACGCCTGTTGTTGACTGGCCTTGTCCAGCACGGGCACAGCCTGGCATTTGGCAGTGTCCTTCACCACCTCCAAGCATCTCTGGGCAATACCATCAGCACCCTGACCCCCGTATAGCCAATAGGAGAAACGCTCCAGTAGCCCTCATGCTCAGAGGCAGGAGCCTGACTCCTCCAAAGCCAACCATGGCTGTGTGATAACCAGACCTTCACCAGCTGCTCTCACACGGATTGCAGAAAACAGCTCTCCTGCCACCCAGGACAACCCTGGACTGCAGGGGGAAAGGTAGCTCTGCTCTGGGATTAAGTGGAGGCAGTTTCTCCACTAGACAGTCTCTGAAGCCTGAGGCCATGAGCAGAGGATCACTGTCACTGTGCTGCTTCTCACAAGCTATACTCAAAAGAGCTGAAAAGCAAGTGTGCTCCTAGCCCACTCCATCTGCAAAGTGCCACAAGTTCCAACAACCCTTGTGGAAGCCCGTAAGCCCTAGTGTCTCGCCTCCCAGTGGTCACCTGCCCATAGCCCCCAGCACTTTGCCATGCTGGTGCTGGAACAGGAGAACACGTCGCAAAGCACTGAGAGGAAGATGGGCAGAGCCAGAGAGGTGAGGATTAGCAAGAGTGGGCAGCTCCTGATGCAATGGCCAGGCAAGGACCGACAGCTCTCCATTGTGCATCTCAGCAGAGAGCTCATCACCCTGGGGACTCACACAGATGCCTTAGTGCTGCCTGGTATGAACCTCTCTGACACCAGAAGCCATGTTTCCCTCATGTAAGAGGAGGACTTGCTAGGCACTGCCTTGCCCCGACCTGGATATCCCCCAGCTCAGGACACTGATACGAGGGAGCATCAAAGCAGCACTGGTGATAAGAGATGCTGATCCCACCCGCCCCAGGCGGCTCCAGGTTCATGCTCACCGCTCACGTTGCTGGCCTGGGCTGTGCATGGCCAGCAGGGCACCGTCACTTGAGGTCTTCTCCCGCCGTGACTTGCTGTTGTGGTGGCTCTGTTGGCATCAAACACATCAAGCACTCAGTGCGGGGAGCATTACACGAGCCCCAAACCTGGTGGTGGGGAGCCGTGCTCAGTGCAGAGCGAGGGTCACCAGCGAGGAGTCTGCCGATCTGATCTCTACTGGGATCAGAAATCCTGAGCCTAATGCATGCAGCAACAGCTCTTGCATCTCAGGGAGGTGAAGCACCTGAAAAAGGCAGATCAGCAGCTCCAGCAGCCAAACCAAGCCTCTCCCTGCCCATGTCAAGGGCCTCTCCCCGGTTTCACACAAGGTCAGGATCTGCTTTCAGTTCTTACACCAGAGTCCTGTATGCTGCAATGATGAAACAGCTCCTCCAGGAGAAACAGCAGTTGAAAAGGGTCTTTAAAAGTAGCAGAAGGACATTGCAGGGGGCCTGCACTCAGCCTGTCTCCTGCTCACAAAAGGCAGCAGGAGATGTGGCTGAATCAATGTCCCAGCACACAGGTGTGTGCTGGTGATGGGACACAAAGCAATCCCACCACCCCTACACCCTCACTCCTACAGCCTCAGAGGAAGAGGCTGCACTCTGGAAGATGGATTCTGGCTTGGGCTGATACTAGACCTCTGAAAAAACCTACTGCTGGGATTGCTGCCCCTTCCCACCACAGCAACACCATCCACCCTCAATGCAGTACCGATCGCTTGCGCTTCTGGGAGCTTGATCTGCTGGTGATGTGCAGGTAAGGGGCATCACCGCGGCAGGGCTCTGCAGATTCCATGCGCACCATGGCAGAAGGAACCTCCGTTTGCTGGGTCAGCAGCATGGGTCTCAAACTGGCATCTGGTGTATCTAGAGAGGAGAAAGGGAAGGATTAGACCAACCGGAATGCCTTCAGGACAGGGGAGAAGAGGGATCCACCCATACAGGAGTACATTAAAAAACATGGCCTGCAGACATGAGCAGCAGGACAGCCTGGAGAGGCACGGACTGGAAAGCCACCAGACACACTGCTCCAGGAAAGCGAGGGCTTGGAGCTGTTTTTCAATGAAACAGGGCCACATGTCCCTGCATCCCAAAGCAGGGAGCCTACCAAAGGCCACGAGGGTAGAGAAGTGGGGAAGAGATGTGGAAGGAGATGCTCCACATTTTGGTCCTCCTCTTTTGGAACTAAGACACCTCCTGCCTTCTGTTGCTCACCTTTGCCCACCTCTGCCCAAGTGTCTCTCCACCATCCAGTCCTTCCTTCCAGAAGAAAGCTGACTGCCATGTCCACCCCTGTCCTCTCCTCTTGAAAAGCAAACCACTGGGGGCTTTATAAAGGGATCCTACTCCCTAGGATGTTATAGTGTCCCACCAACCTTCAACCACCCTGAAAAGCAACCCAGGACATCACCTGCAAGAGAAATCCTATCAGGGATGTGCATCCGAAGGGAAGGGGGCACCTCCTCTGTCACCGGCTCCTCGTCCACAGGGCTGAAGCTGTCTGTTACCCTCAGTCTGCTGGGAACCTGCATCCTTTGGTTGATGGCTTCCGTGAAGGGCATGTCACAGCGGATGCGGTTCGGGTCCGGTCCCCAAAACAGCCACATCTTTTCTGATGTCCTCAGCTTGCTTGAGCACCTGGGGTTTCACACAGAGGAAGAGAGAGCTGAGCAGAAGCGGTGGCAAGAGCTCTTCCAAACTGGCATCTGCACATGTGCTATAAGACAGTTAAAATACAAGCAGAAACAACCCATAAGACAGACACTGTCAGAGATGCCACAAAGAACAGGGTGTCCCACAAAGCCCCGCTGGTGGGAGCAAGGATGCAGGGCTGCTGCTGCAAGGGGAATCCCTGTCTGGAAGGGTAAGAAAGGGGAGCAAAACATGAGTTTAGTGCCTATTGCCTCAATTGATAGCAAGGAAAGGGCAACAGTTCAGCACACCTGAAAGCAGTTCAGTATAGCCTAAAAATTAGTGGGGAAAAACCATCCCTGCAGAAGTAAAGTTTTTGGGAGGGCTGGGAGCACAGTTCTGTGTTCATACACCTTCAAGGAAAAAATGAGGTTTTTTATACACAAAACACGTTTTGGTGGCAAGATTCCAGGTTATCCCAAGAAAACCTGAGCACTCGAACTCCTCCACACACACACTGGCTGCAGTGTAACCCAGGGCCATACCCCATTCCCCACCCATCTCCTTGACTGACCCGCACCAAGCTGAACAAGATGGGCTTGGCCCCAAGCACAGCTTCCAGATGCTGAACAATCCCCCTAGAGAGAAAGGAAAGGAACACACCAGCAACCCCAGGCCAGCACCAGCTCCACTCTCTTCCAGGAAGGGACCAGCACCAAGGAGGGACACAGCCCCCAAAAGCTCCTTCCTGTCTCCCAGCACTCTATACTTCCTCAACAAGCTGCACCTGAGGAGAAAACCCCAACAAGTGAGGGCAGCTGACACAGCCAGACCCCAGTGCTGCCCTAGATGTGCCATCTGTATGCAGAGACCCCTGCACCCTCATTGCTGCTGCCCTTTGAGCTCACTGCGCCCAGAAAGGGCATCCTCTGCTTCCAGGTCGGAATCTCCACCTGAAAAGGGGCTGCCTCCAGACAGAGAAAGGAGTTTTCCTTTTCTCAAGGAAGAGAAATGGGAAGAGGTGAGCAAGCAGGGTCCCTGCCTTCTCTGATCACGATCCAGGGACTACACTTAGCAGCCAGGTCTCTGATGCTGCGTTTCCAGCCCACCAGGCTGCTCGCAGCAGCACCAGCCAGGGCTGCCCACTGTCACCCTCACTGCTGCTTCTCAGGGTGCTTTGGACCCTCTTTCCTGCCCCAGGATGTCACCCAGGGGAGAGGAGCAGAGGGAAATCCCTGGGTCATAGCAACAAAGCCCAAAAGGACCGCGGCAGACACGGTACCCAAGCCATGATCCTGTTCCCTGTAACTCCAGGTACGGGAGGGTGGCAGAACCAGCTCCACATCTGCAGTAACCAGCACTTGCCTCACCCTGCTTTCTCCTCCTCTGTCATTAGAAACCTTCTCATTGAAGAGACAGAAAAGAGCTCCGGCAATTTCCTCCTTCCAGCCACGCAGAGACAAGATCAGATCCTCACCTGACCAGCTCTGACCCAGGGGCGCTGTTGGAAACAGGCTGTGCAGGGGCACAGCAGCCCCTGGCCGCCCCACAGCTCCTCCACCGCCCTGCCAAGACCCCACCCTGGCACGGGTGACACCAGCCCATGGGTGTCACAATACACACGCACCCTGCTTCTCCCCAGAAGCTCAAATAAAACGGGGCTTTGCAGGAAACCCGCACTCAGGAGCAGGGCAGAAGTCCTGGGATGGTCCCAAGGCAAGTGTCAGTCCCACAGGAGAAACCTGCATCAGAGACCCGGTCCCACAGGGTTCCTCCTTCACGTTTCCGGCGCTTTAGAGGAGCGAATGCTCTGTGCTGCTCTCTTAGCCTGCTCTCTGGGAAGGCAGCAGATATTAATAACCATAAATCTGGAGAGGGCAGATCGGTTCATGTTCTAATCACCTATGAAAGCGCTGCAGCTCCCAAAGAGCAAAGGGAGGGGAGCGAGAAGCAGGTTCTGAGAGACTAAGCTATTAAGGAAAAAAGAGATCAGCTGTCAAAACCCATAAGAACAAAATGCTTAAGTGGCTGGATTTCCTCCTTTAACTTTCTTTAGGGCTTTTCCTAGCTATTGCCAAGCAACCTCCCTTCCCTTGCCAATAGAAGAGTCCTTCTCAGGCTCTGCTTTGGCACTTGTACTCGCAGCGACAGGGAATTTCCGGCTCACTAAGCCCGAGAGTAGGTTTAAGCCCTGCAAGTCAGGAAAACCTGCCCTGGGGAAGGGAAACCCCACAACCGCCCTCCCTCCGTCCCTTCGCTGCTTCATTACGGGCCAGGAGGGGATCCCAGCCTGGTCCAGCACCCCCCGCACCCCTCAGAATGGGGTGCTGGGGTGCGCAGCTCCCTGTTAAAGGAGCCAATATCGCCCATGGGTCTGCCCTTTGCCTTGGGGCTGTACCTTGTCACGACAGAGAGCAGTGACAGGCAGCGGAATGGCTTCTGTCACCCGCTCGGGTCCGGCTACGCACAGCCGGGGTGACCCCTCAGCACCCCCGGGCCTCGGCTTAGGGAAGCGCCATGGGGTGAAGGGCTGGGGGGATCCGAGCACGATACCCCGGCTCTGAGCACCGCGGGGTGGGAGCGGGGATGTGGTGGGTGCTCCACAGGCCCCCTGCGGGGGACACCGTCCCGTCGGGCCGGGGAGCGGCAGCAGAGCCCCTCGGTTCCTGAGCCGCGGTGCGGCTCGCACGGAGAACGGACGCACTTACTTTGACTCTTCCCTTCCAGTCCAGAGCAACTTTGGGCCCTGTAAACAGCAGCGGCGGCGGCGCCGGCAGCCGGGGCGGAGCCGGGACCGGGGCCACGGGGGCAGCCAACGACCCGCCCTCCCGCCGCGCTTAAAGCCGCCGCCGGTAATCACCGCTCATCAGCGCGGAGCCCTCCCGCGGGCAGCGCTGCGCACGAAGCGATGCAGGAGCGGAGGGATGCTCCTGACACGGGGAAACACACGCGGGATAGAGGCAGACCCAGAAACTGATCCCCCTCGCTTGTCCCCAAGCAGCCCAAACGCTTCAAGGGGAGGGCTCAGCCCGGGTCCTCCTGGCGCCCCAATGCAGGCACAGCACGGCCCCAGGCCGCCGTGCGAGCCGCGGAGGCAGCGGCCACGAGAGCAGAGAGCTGGGGCAGAGCTAATCTCTCCTGCCGCTCAGTGGAGGCTGCAGCGATAAAATGATCCGTCTGGGATGAACGACAGTTTTAAACACTTCTGAATGGGGACAGAGTCCAAGACCTGACCGTAAAATCTGGTTTTGAAAGGGCTTAAAATAAATCCCACGCTGCCCCAGTCTTGCTATTTAAAGGGGATTATCTAAGAGGTTTAGGAGCACACAGAGGAACAGCAGGACAACTTGTGCACCTAAATCCCCGCAAAGACCTTAGGAAATCCCTCCACACTTCACCTACCGGCTGGTCAGAGCTCACAGGACACCCTCCAGCTCTCAACCACAGTTGCACCACATGCCCAGGGAAGGCAAAGGTTCCTGTTGGAGATGTGGGGGGGGGAGTTTGTTCCCAGCCCCACAGCACATGGATCCGATCCCCTCCTCGCTGGGGACTGTGCCTGGAGGGGGGGAACTGGTGCCATTGCCTCCATCACCTCCAAGATGTGAGCCCCAGCACCCCACAAGATGGAAATCCAGCTGTGCCTAGTGAGACATCCCCCTGTGCTGGGGGAAGAAGAAGGAAGCGGGGATGTTCAGAGTGATGGCATTTGTCTTCCCAAGTAACCATTACATGATACAGAGCCCTGTTGTCCTGGGGATGGCTTCCCTGCCTGCCCATGGGAAAGCACTGAATGAATTCCTTGTTTTGCTTTGCTGTGTGTGTAGCTTTTGCTTTACCTGTTAAACCGTGTTTGAAGCCACTTTTCTGATCCTCTCCCCCATCCCACCGGAGGGGAGCAAGTGAGCAGCAGGGATTGAGCTGCCGGCTGGTGTTAAACCTCGACATCCCCCGTGGAAAAACATCACCCTGCGCCACTCGGACAGTGAGGGTTTTTTAATAAATACCTTTTGGTTTTGCACAGAAATATACCAAGTTTTACAGAATACAAACTGCAGGGATAACAACCGAGCATCAAAGGCAGAGGATGCAAAGTGCCCTTCTGGCTCCCCCTGGTCTTTTCCAGGCTTCAACCCCAACACTCACTGTCAGGTCTTCCCATAACCCCAGCTTGCTGAGGCTGAAAGGCAGAGTACAGGCCTGGGAGGGGACAGACACGGTGCCAGCAGCTGCAGACCCCACATGTGCTGCCCCAGGAGCTGGGCAAGCCTCAGCGCTGGGCTGAGGGCACCGGCTGCAGAAGCACTGCTGGGACCGAGCGGGGCGCAGGCAGGCGATGGATGCACAATAGCCTTGCGGTGCTGGTGGAGACTGGTGCTGGGGTGAACACCTCGTGGTGGCAGGTTTTGGGCTGTTCCTGGGGGGCTGGTGGGCACAACCCCCTTTTTAACCCATCAGACATGACTGGGAAAGGCCAGCCCCGTTGCTTGGACCCCAAAAGCAGCCACCCAGGTAAAGGGAACACTGATCCCACAGCAAAACACCTGGCTCTGCCCTAACACAACTGTCTGGTCAGGGTCTGGCCCTACTCCTGACCCTCTGGCATCACCGGGTTGAGGCATGATCAGCCAACTCCCACCCCTGCAGCTGCCTCTGTCAGCAGGCCCTCCACACCATGGCCACAGCCACCAAGACCCAAGAGAATATGGTCTCGCATTGCCCTTTACCTGCTCTGGAGAACAAAGAGCCCCAAAGAGAAAGGTCAGGCAGGACAGAGAGGTCTGGGGTAGGGAGAGGGGAGGTCTAGCCTGCCCCTAGGCTCCTTGTGCCTGTATCCCACCTTTGGGCCAGACAGCAGACAGGCCATGCTCCAGGAAAGAGGTGCATCCCCATGGGACCAGCTCTGGCTCAAGGTCACAGATGACCCCACCAGCCAGTTCCATCACAGCCAGACCTCCAGCTGCCTGGTACTCCACTGCAGGAAAGCAGAGAGCATCATGAAGAGAAGCTGCTACTCTGAAGTCACTTATCTCCTATACAGAACCAGCACAAGCCTTTTCCTGTCCCCAGGAAGATCTAGGAGATGAGAGCACCCCCTGACTGCCCCTCCCTCATCTCTGGGCAGCAAATACTGCTACAGGCACCACAGGATGGACCAGGCTCCCCAGTCCCACCTGGCAGCAAATCCACACAAGGGAGGCACTTTCTCTCCAGGGAGAGCATGGAGGCTGCTTGTGGGGATGGACAGAAACTCACTTCTGCATCCCCAGCTCCTCATCTGAGCCCCAAGCAGCAAAACAGGGCCCAGCAAGGCCATGGGGTAAGGCTGAGCAGTGCCCCAGGGAGGCAGCGAGGCTGTTTCAATCATGTCTCAATCAAAAATGTTATGTCTATTTGAGGGAGGGCAGTGAGGAAATCAAATGCACCATGGGGAGACCCCTGCGTTGAGCCAGGAATGAGCTACTGCTCTGCTCTGGCTGCTACAGCACTTACGTGAGTGGGGAGTGAAGCGCAGGAGGTGGCTGGTTCCAAAGCCATCCCCACAACCCAGCCTCACCACGTGTGGACAACTACTTATGGTTAGGAGGATAAGGCTATTGGGATTTCACCAGCTTGTACAGGTGAGACAGGAGTGCCAAGTGGCACCTGAACGGGGGCCCC
>WYDI02007850.1:0-14400 GCA_009867235.2 Psittacus erithacus | reverse complement strand
GAAAGTTAGAAACACAGTGCTGCACCAGCCACTAAGAAGGAGAAAAAATGACTGCTACTGCTGAACCCATGACAGGCCTTTTCATCACATCTCTTGTTTTTCTGCTTGGTAAATCAGAAATAATTCCTCTGCCGTACACTTTGAAGAGACAATCAGACAAATCAAATGTAATTTCTTAGGTTCTGAACTGGAATGAAATGCATAAAGAAAACAATTACTTTCTGAACAAAAAAAGAAAAACAAGCAAATGAATGAAAGCAGCAACATTGCATTGCTTTTTTATTATCTCAAAGCAGTGGAATACTGGTGATGTATCATTATCAAATGTATTCAAATATACATTGCTATAACTTGATACATTTTATAATTTATGCATGATTTTTCACTATACATAATTTGATTCTGGTTTTGTAGAATCAGAAAGTCCATGTAAAATAATTGGGTTTGGATGGATTTGGAATGAATCAGTTTTACCTCATCCATATATTTTTGTCCATTTAGAGACAAAAAAATAAGAATGGTGCACAACAGCCAAATTTTATTTGCGTTTGACATAAACCTGCAAATTCAGTAGTGAAAATGATTTTTTTAAAAAAAGACTGTACAGGGATATATTTAGTCATTCAGTTAAGGAGGAGAAGCAGTGTCTCATGACTGATGCCTCAATACAGCTTAGCCCCTACTTTGAGTCTCTATGATGTTGAGGGGTGTTTGTCGTTGAATATTGCAGCTACAGTAGTACAGTCTCTAGCAGATACGGAATTTAGTCTCCAGAAGGCTTTCATCTGTGTAAATCGATTCTGTATGATTCCGTGCAACTAATTACATGACTTGGAAGCACTTCTAAAGTGGATATGAGCACTCATACAGGCTTAACAGCAAACTTCAGCTAAGAATATTTGGACCATATACTTTGCAGACTGTCTTACATGGCTCAATATTATTAATCTGAGCAGTTTGCTGGGGACTTTTTAGAAGTCTTCAACTCGGCAGCCAATCTTAAATGCCAACTTCTTCAAAATACCAAAGCCAGGCATATCACAGTAAAAATAGCATACTAAATTTTTATTAATGAGGGCATCTGTCAGCTCTTTCTTGTCCTTCATTAAAATGTCCTGATCTTAAGCAGCCATAAAAGAAGTCAGAAGGATGCTAAGTCATACAAATATGTGAGCTAGGATGAAGGAATCATTTATGGCTTCCCCAGGAGTCCTGTTCATGAGGTAGGGCGTTGGATCACTACTCTGGATGCGGCAGTCAGTTTGTTTCCAAGTAGCTTTCCATTCAGGACCAGCTTTTTACTGAGGGCAATGATACCTTGCAACCAGGTATCATGAGACCAGAAGCAGCTATAGGTCTCACTCGTGTGGGTGTCCACCTGCAGGGGAAGAGGGTAGAGAGAAGACATGCTAGATCTGCTCTCTGTGGTGCAGAGCCTAACCATTACCTCAGTCACAAGGTAGCAACAACCCCTGAGTTAATACAGTGAAATGCCACTGAAGTGTAAAATACAGTGCCTTTTGTCTGCCAGCGCAGCTTTGCTTTTTTCTTATCATCAGACTTCTTGACAAATGGATTTACTAATGAACATTCAGTGTTCTTAAGCCAATATTGGAGAGCATCATCATCAGATAATGAAGTTCATGTATGAGCTCTTCTCATTGTGAACACAATTCTACATTATGTACATCCAGCCAAAGACCAGCAATCTATCATGTGGCCTCTTTACTCAGGAAAAGTCATTCACGTGCAGAAGACTTAACCCTTGCAATGAACTGCTTCACATTAGCCTCTGCTCTTAAGTTATTTTGCAAACCTCTCTAACAATTACTTCAAATAATGAAAACAGTTGAAAAATTAACAATCTGTTCAGGAAAGAAAAAAGTTACATTTCTGAAGTGCATTTTTCTGTGTGTGTACATAGCACATTAGTGCTGTCTGCAAACAAAAGGCTACAAACTTTGTGCATCACAGTTCATTTCAGTTCCTTCTTTTAACTATTATTCAACAATTTCTTTATTAAGGGACATGGGCTTAGAATTTCACACTTAGTTAAATACCACTTAACCCCCTGACACAATCTGCATGTAACCTATTAAATGAAATTTTTGCTAATACTATCCCAGCTAAGCAGTTGTTACTACCATTCACTATCGTTAAGCTAAACAGGTTCTCTGGGATGTATCCTAGTAAGGCACCATCCTGATTATGCACATCCTGATTAAGAGAAGTATGTGTTATTACACTTACTTGTCTGTCCTGGGAGGAAAGGACAGTATATTTCAGAATGTGTCTGACCTTACTTAATGTTAAATGCAAGGCATTCTTGGATCTGATGAAACTTTGCTTCATGGGAGCCCTTATTTTGTGTCTTCATTATGTGAAGTTGTTGCTGGAATTACTAAACCTCATGTAGTTTGCTTCATTCTGAGTTTTGTCCCCAGGTGAGCAAGTGGAATGGTCCTTCTGAAAGGAAACTCGATTCTTAATGACTCTTTAAAATTCTACCCACACCATCAACCAATTAATTATGATCTAAATATTGTTACTTGGTTGTAACTGGTTACGGGACTTAATTTCCTCATTGTTAATGATCAATAGGAATGATGCTGTTCAACCGAAGTTGTATAATGCCTCTCCTATCTTTCCAGTCCAGAATTAGTGTCAGTATTTATGTTTAATAGTGTTTGTGGTACGTGTCAAAACAATAACTTCTGAATTGCACCTTCCAAATTAAACTATGACATGAAAAGCAGTGCAGTTATCTTTTCAGGTTGAGTATCTGTCCTTTTCCTATTCTAAGATGACAAAATGATCCCTAAGGAAACACCTGAAGTAGGTGTATGAATGCAGCACACTCAGTTATCTCAGTGCAGATTTTATTTGGTAAGAAGCCGATTACGAGTACCCCACCCTGAGCAGCTCACAGTGTATGCATGCGGAGAAATGGGTGCAGATAACTGTCATCCTGTTAAAAACTGCAAGAGTCCTTAGAAATAACTGGAATTTGCTTCAGTACCCGCAGGCAGGTATATGGCACAACTTCCTCCCCTCCATGGCAGGTTCTTCTGCAGCTCTGTCCTTAGAGTGCTTCTGTGGCATAAACCCCAGACTTGGCTCATACAGCTTCCCTAGCCCCATAAAACAGAGGAATGCTGTGTTTCAAGTAATTTTTGCAAGGCTTTATCACTGTCTGCACAGCTTGGCTGCAAATTGCCTATTTCAAGGAAGTCGTGAAATAAAAAGTGTCTGTACTGAGAGTGCTGAATGCCAGAGCTGACTTTGCCTCTGTGCCTTAGAGCCATGTGTGCTTGGGAGCGTGATATACAGCATGTTTCCCAAACTTAAACACAAACCTATTTTGGCATGCACATGCACGACCACATGAGTTAGCAGAGGTTCACCCTCACCAGCACAGGGGAGCAAAGACATCTGCAGCTGCTGCTTCGCATAGCTGTTCTTGGTACTCTGCTCTGCAATTACTGACACTTGAACTTCTGCCAGCAATTAAAGGTCGTTAGTGGTTCCCTGGTCAGTGGGAATACTGGAAGCCAGTAATTGCTGCAGGTTTTCATTCCTGCTGCAGGAACAGAGCTATTGGCTGAGGAGACACTGAATGTGCAGCTAGAGACTTGATGGTGTCTGGTCTGATTGCTGGTTGGTGCTGAAAAAGGCAATCCCATTTCTCTGACTCTCTTCTCTGCTCCCGGACATACAGTCCTGCTTTTTCTGGTACAGTTCTCATCAGACCTCATGAGGAGCCAATTCAACTACACATACCCAGCCTGGAAGAAAAATTATAATTTTTTTTACCCCGTTATTCTAGTTTCCCCCTAAAAAGAATGAATTAAATCAGCTTACAGTGGGGTAAAGTGAGCACTAGGCCTTATAAAGAGAAGCAGCAGAAGCTTGCAGTCAGGAGAAGAAGAGGTGGGAAAAGAGTGCACTAGGACTCCACTTGTGTGATAGCAAGCTGTTAGATCAGATGCCCTGACATGTCTCTGTCCAGGGAACTGTAGAAATACAGATTGACGTATCTATCTCCTTCCCTTGGGAAGCACTCTCATTCAGAAATGGAGCTGGAGAGTAGTTATCCCCTGATGCAAGGATAGGTTGATTTGAATGCTTTGAAGAAAGCTACCAGTTGTTTTGGAAAAGTGAATGAGAGCAGTGTTTCATCCTTTGTCCTAGGCGAGCCATTGACTCCTGCTTTGCAGAAACATTTGAGAATTCAGTATGGCTTACAAAAATCACTGGCTCATCTTTGGTAGCTCTCCTCCAAAATGGCACATTGCCTGGTCATTAATTTTCTTGTGGTGGCTAACTTTTTTCAGCTTCTAATTAACACAGTCATTTAATTGGTGAATTTTGTCCTAATCAACACATGCCAACTGAAAAGGGCCTGTTCCTGTACAGCAGTCAGCTAGATATATGCTAATTAAACTCTCATCATGATATGGCTTACTGAATATTTCATATGAGACAGGTTACTGTATTTTCTAATTCGTACATGGTTCAGTAAGAAATACTTCTCTCTGCAGCTTACTGTCAATAGTTTTTCTTCTGAAACTGTGGCTATCTCCACAGGAAGAAAGAACCCATATATGTCCAACAGGTAAAGGTGAAAATGGTTCATGTTGCCTGTTCCAGGCAGGCTGCAAACTCTGCAAGTGCTTTTCAGTTACTATTATGTGAGTTCCCTATAGGAGGCTGGGTGAAGAGGAGATGCAGAGAACTTGGAGATGCCCACGTACTGGCTTACAAGACACAGACTCCCAGCATCCCTGTTTTATGAGATCACACACTGGAGAATGAGTTAGAGGAGCACCTTCAACTCTGGTGACGCTGAACGTGGAGCTTCTGTGCAATGGTCAGCAACCTGCAGGAGTGTACACCCCTTTGCCCCCAGCCTAGTCCTCCTTGGCAGCTGCAGATGCTGGGCTGGGCCTCTCAGTTCTGCTTGCATCCCTGTGTCCCTGGGAGAAGGGAGGTGCTGATGCTGTGCTGCCAGGGTAGGAGTTGCGGATGTTGCAAGTTTGGAGTGGGACCAAATGAGTGTTGCTAACTCATGCAACTTGACCGCTGTGTTGAAAATCTTGAGGGTGTTACAGCCTCCTTTCCTGTAGAACCAATTCTTTGTTCCATTCATTTCATCCCACCCTCAGGCTGCAGCAGTATCCCAGATTTTTGAGTGCTCTGCATCCTAATGCTGTGTGGCAAGCTGATATATTTCCCTTGCTGAACCTAATAAAAATAATGGTTGTCATGGTTTACTCGCAAAACTTTAGTGCTAACTCAGAATCATGGCAAAGTGCCCAAATAGCCTACGCTCTGCATTCTGTACAGTCTCAGAGTAGTTATCAGTAATTGCATCTCCACCCCTTCCCTATTACATATACTCCATGTACCATCCGATCCTTCACATTTATTATTCAGGGCACTTTTTGTTGGAGATTATTGCAGCTAACTTACCAAGAAAAGTGACACTCTATGGCTTTAAAATACAGTGTTTTCTCTTATTTATGTTGTTGTTCTGCAGCTCCGCTTCATTATGCTGTTTTCTGAAATTCATTTCTAGTTCCCTATTTCTAGTTTCCTGAAATTCATTTCTAGCTCCCTATTTCTAGTTCCCCATTCTGTGGGGCCTTCTGAAAGATTACCTGATGGCACAGGGTCATATTGATAGCCTGATCTTATTCTCAAATATGTCTTGGGCAGAATGACTTTCAACTTCAAATGCACCTGAACTCTGGTTATCTGATAGGAAAACACAGCAATGAAATGCAATTCTGTTTGTATAACGAATCAGATTATTTTGCCTTTCAGACGAGCACTATATGGGAAACTATATGTGACCCCTGTATAAAAATCAACATCTGCTTTCATCAGCTTAGAATATTTACTTACTAGCAGAAACAGTTGGCAAGCAGGATCTCATGGTTCACAGTGGTCATTTTGAAATCCAGAGCAAAAGTGATAGACTGCTGTTTACCTCTGAATGAAGATACCCCTCTCTGCTTTGAAATGTTTCTTTTCATTCTCTTCAAGTTCACATCTGCAGTAGCTTAGGGCTAGGGCCTTTGTTGAAATTGAGAGGATCATAACTCAATGTATAGCAAACACTTCTGCTTAGGAGCAACTTAGTGAAAGAAGAGGAAAGGATGTTGTTTTGGGGAAGTTTTCCAAAATTTACATTTAACTTCCAGGGAAGTCAGAATACAAAAGCTGTGAATGTGAAGGGGAATTATGGATTGAGGTATTTCCCATTCAGTGCTAACATTTCTTGTTAATCCCCTGCTATTAAACATTCCTTAACATTGTAATCCATAGCACCTTTGTGTCTCCTGAAGTCATAGAATCATAGAATTGTTTAGGTTGGAAGAAACATTTAATTCACTGAGTCCAACTGTTAAAGTCAGTGAAGACAGCTCTGAGCTGCACAAGCCAGTGGTATAAAACCAATTACCATGTGGTGACTTGACAGCAGTATAAAAACTGGAATTGTACAGTGATCTGGCAGAAGGTACAAATATTGCTGACATACAAACTTGACTGGATACTCTCATCTCCAGTTTGAAATGTGTGTGTTAGAGTGCATCCAGTCAACTGGGTGTATGCATCTCCACAGAACTGACCTGTTAATTTAAAATGATACACTAAATTGTTAAAATGACCCTACAGAAAGTGATATTCAAAGACTAAGTCACATGCAGAGGCTGGGCAGAAAAAGAGTGCCTGGGGCAAAAACCTGCAAAGGGTTTGTTAATGTTTTAATCACAGGAAATGAACCTATGAAAATTAGGTCTTTATTTTGTTAAATACTGTTCAAACCCATAAGAACAGACTGTCTCTCACTTCAGAGGGTTGATAAACCCTGTCTTAGGTTGATGAGGAGTTTGATGTGTAGTTTCTGTAAAGCCAGTGGTATTTAAAGTACCACAATTCACTCTTCTGTATAAAACTGTCACAATATGGCACAAAGTAGATGAAGCAGATAACAAGTAGGAGAAGAAAAATATACCTGACCACTTTCCACAGATGAGCAACTGAGGCACTGAGCAACTGAGGCACAGAACAACTGTAGAACTTCTAACAATGACCCTCAAGCCCCGAAGCCTCTCAAGTCCTCCAAGGAGATTGCTTCCACAGCAGATGCTGTGGCTGTGCATTTTAAGGAGTCTGGGTACCCCACTAGTCCACTGAGTGGACTACAAAAATTTGTCTCATCCTAAAAGTTCTGAGCTCTAAAAGGGTTGTGTCCCTGACGTCCATATGGACTTGGTGGAGAGAGTGAGATGTGTGGAAAAGCAATCCGAAATGTCCCCATTTTGAACAGGGGATTATTTGTAGCTCATCAGTAGGAAACCCTGGACACTGGCATCAGTCATGGTCCTCTCTGGAGCTTCTCTGTGTGAGTCAGGGCTGCCTCTGCATAAAGGAATCAGAGTCCAAGCCTCTCTCCTAAGGAGAGGGGTCTGAGCATCTTCTTAAAGAGAAAAAAGAAAGAAAACAAAACCAAACAACATAGTTTCTTTCCTGTTTTAAAACAGTTTTATGAGATGAGTCTTCACATTGTAGCCCAGCCTAGTCAACAGGCATGGACTCAGATACTTAGGTCTTACGTCCTTTTGAGAAAAAGCAAAGAGCGCCACATCCATGTCAGCCCTTCAGCAGCACCTCCAGCCTACAGGGAGGTAGCTCTGTGGGGCAGGAGACATGGATCTGAGCACTTTTCACATGAAAAAGTGATGCCTTCAGGGGAGCTGATGGGTAGTACGGTGTGTTGTTTCTGTACGTCACCTTGTGTCCACACTGCTGCAGATTGATCAGAAAGAGGGAGCGCTGGTTATGTTCAGGAAGGAAGGCTAGTAAGTACAGTTTCCCACAAAGACCAGGAAATTGAGATTTTTGCGTTGCTGTTTTGGATTTGAATAAGTGAAATCTGTCTGAATCCTGTCTAAGGCACTTGCATTCTTCCGAAGACCTGGATCATGACTTTCTGTGGCTACAGCAGCTCTAAAGGATGTGGGCTGGAACCAAGCTGAATCACTCCTCTTGCTAACATTAGTGTGAACTTTCACAAAAAAAAAAAAAAAAAAAAAAGGCCAAAATTCCACCTTTTAACTCTTCTTTTATTTTAATTTTCCATGACATGAGAAAAACTAAGGTAAATGTTAATTTTATTCTGCACTATAGTTCTGTGGGGAGAATAGGTGACCAGCAAGGTCTTAACAATATGTGTCTGGATTCTGTTTCCTTTCACTGCATTTGGTATTAGCTTTATAACCATGTCTTTACTGTGATGGCATTTTATATTAAAGGAAGGGTTTGGGTTATAAATCAGATTTAGCTAGTAAAAGCCATGTCATGTCTTTTATTGCATTTTTCATTTGTTGTTATTATTTTATGAGAATTCAAGCTGTGTACAAGCTTCCAGCAACTGAAGATCTGCCCCTCATACTCACACATCCTGTGCTGTTAGGAGAGGGAGTAGGAATAGAAAAGAATTATCTGTGTGGAAGCTGCAGGAACGTTCAGGGGATCTCATACCTTATAATTAAATTAAAAACCCTGGAGAAGAAATCAGTCAGGGGCTGCTTTTTACAGTAATTCCCAAACAAAGTTGCAGTCACAGGAAGCAGGATTACCCCTGCTTTTTGCAAATTAGCTAATATGCTTTCTATTAAAAGCAGCCACTGAACTGAATAAAAACAAAACAGTTGCAGGCGCCTCTGTGGCTGTTTACTTTTCAGCCAAACACAGCCCCAAACCTAAACCTCTTTTGGGAGCAATCCCTTAATCAGAGAGAACTCAGGATCTAACTTCATCACCAGTTCTTCCTGCAGTTCTTTCAGGCAGGCAGGTAAATAATAACACATAGCAATAGTTAATACCAAGCTCGTTCTTTCATACTTTCTGGGAGCACAAAAACCCCTGCTGAAGAAGACAGTTGTGATGACCACTTCTGCAACAGTCCCTCAAAGTGCTAAGAGTCCAATGGACAAGGCTTTTATCCTTAAGAAAGTCATGCCACAAACTGTAGTATAATGGAGACATTCATACACTGTCATACTTCATGTGATCACTCTTAGGCCCTGGCTAATCCATGGAAGGGTTTTTAATTGCAAAGAAACCTTGCACAGCAGAGCAGAGAAAAATTTGGAGAAAACTTCGGCCAAACAACTGCAGAGAAGTCCAGGATGAAATGATACATTTAATGCAGTTATTCAGCAGTTATACGGAAATATGTATTATGTATGGATTTCTACCATATACTTACTTGTTCTCTAGCTTGATCCTAACACTTCTTCTTAGGACATGTAGTATGAGTTTACCATATATGGCTGCAGTGTACAGAGAACCAGGATAAGTGATCCACTGTGATCCTTCAGAATAAATGTGCTGCCTCTAGGCAATATAGCAGCTGAAGGAAGGTCTGTGTATGGTGAAGAAAATGGGAGAACCATCCTTTTGGGTCCTCCTCCACCCTAGGCAGCTGCACACTGAGAACAGGGAGGGGACATGAAGGCAATATGCATGGGGCTGTATGCTTTAGCTATACTCATACTTAACCGTGGAAGTAAGCATGAAAGAAAGCAACTTGGGCTTCAATTTGTACGTGAGTGAGCTCTCACCTGTACTGCAGAGGCCTCCAAAGCTACTGTGAACACAGACATCAATATGTAAGGCATTTTAAAAAGAGAGGCTTCCTTTTCTTCCACTTCCTGTAGATAACAGCGCTTATTTTTAATAGATATGTCCAGGTATCTTTCTCTTTTTAATTTTCTAGAATGGCTTGAGGCTAAATTATTTATTTTTGTGAGTTATTTCTGATCAACAGACATCAAAAGGAAAACAAGACAATATTGCATGTGTTGTCAGAGCTTGTTAGATCGTGGCTATATTGCCAATATACTAAGGCAGTGTTCATTGGGCCATTTTGTTGGCTGGAAGATGTAATTTCCTACTGAGAGTTTCCATCCTGAGTTTTTGTGCCTAAAAACGTAGCAAGTGGTGGCAAAACAGCAAGTACCAAATGTCATTGGCACCTTGCCAAGGTCTATCTTTGTTGTCTTTTGGTTCTTTCTGTATATATTAAAAGTAAATAGCTTTGAAGTTCCAAGTTTAGAATATCAGAGTAAAAGATAAAAGACACGAGTTTACAGCAGTGTAGTGAAGATTGTCTTTTTCAAGCAATTATGAATGGCGGATGCCATCTTGGCATGAAATATAAGGCTTCCTGGCTGCCAAGGAGAACCTGTTTGTTAACGCTGCGATCATTCAAACTGAGAGTTTGGCTTAATAATACTTAGAAGTAGCCCTTTGGAGAGTAAGTATGTAGTGTAGGTGTCAACAGATACATTTTTTCAAAGCACTGATTTTGCTCACAGTCCAGAGAGCACTGGTATTCTAAGGGTTAAATAACTGCTTATTAGTGGGTGTATTCCTTGAGATAGCCATTTCATAAATTAATTACTGGGTTTATGTTCTTTAGAGTCAAAAATTTCAAAGGCCATATCAGTTTATTCTAGGCTTGTACAAGTGCACCAGCCTACCACTGCCTATAATAGAACAGTCATAGTATTGTTTATGTTCCTGTAAGGACAAAGCTTTTGTGAGGCTATTTTTAGGACTTAATGAAGTTAACACTGGTGCAGAAAACCTGAATAAAGCTCTATGTATGTATTTAAGTGCTATCTACATATATGTGGGCTATTTCTGTACGTGTATTAGAAACGTTTAGTTAAGAACGCGTAGTTGGTATATTCTGCCTTCATTGTGCTTGTGATTTTCTGCAGTCCGAAATAGGAGGTCAAACAAAAGGCATTATGCAGGCTTCAAAACTTCCATATACATTGATCTGGCATGGACAGAATTTAGCTTTTGTTCTTTCTGTTTTTTCCAGTTTGGGCAAAATGTTAACATTTATTATTAAACAGACATTAGAAGAAAAGTAAGAAAAGCTTATTACCTAAAATCTGCCATTTATTTGAAAATGGATTGTCCATGACAGAGGTCTGGTAACCAGTCTCTGAACACAGACATGCACATAGCATTAATCCGATGCTATTGATGCTAATTTTTTTTTCCAACATAAAAATTTTAAGCATTTCTTTACTATTAAACCTCAGATTACACAAACTAAAATAAATTGTTAATAACTCTCATTAATTTTCATAAAGTTGTGCTGGTTTGAACTTCCTGCAATTTATAAAAACGTAATTTTTATCCTTATACTGCCATTAAAATTCCAGTCTCACTTACTGAGTTAGCACTGGGTTGTTACATTTCTTCTAAAGGCAGCCGCAGTAGAAGGAAATCTGATGACTGTTGATAAAATTGAAATGCCATATAATTTAGAATCATGGAAGGGAAGTGATTGCACAGCTCCCTCCATTTTAATGGAACTTCATACCCACTTCTCGTTTGTTCTGTTGTGCATCAAATACTATTCCCAATCTTTAGTCGTGAGCTCTTAAAAGCCCCTTCCATGTTGTTATTCCTAAAGCCTTCAGTGTTTGTTTGCTGTTACCATTTCTTTTTTCTCCTAGGGAATACATTTCTGAAGACTCAGGTATAGGAGGTATTTTTACTGATTATATTGAGAATACTTGCATACAGAAATTGCAGGATTAGATCCTGATATTCAAACCTGCAAGCACATGAGCACTCACTTCATTCTAATCTCATTAAAATACTTTTCTCCTGTGGAAGTGGTTGAAAGACAAATAACTTAGTCTGTATTTGGCCAGCTAGCCTTATTTAGTCTTTTAAATTTTCCCTTATAAAACAATCCCTACAGTTGTTTGAATGGTTTGGTAATTGAAATACACAATAATAATGTGAAGGCCTTCAGGGGAGACTGTATGCCTTTCTCAATCTGAAATGGGTTTTGCTTTATATCTGTGATTAGATTTATTCTCTAATTGAACAGGAGTGACAAAGTGGTGCAGAAAACATGCTCAGAGATGGAAACCAGTGTAACAAATTACAGAAAACCCTCTTAATTCATTAAGGTCTGGTTCCCAAATCAGTGGAATCCAAATAAAAGATGTCAGAAGACTTCTAGGGCCTTCTGGTCAGATCAGTATACATTTTTTAATGTCAGTGCAATGACTGAAAGCAATTTTTTTTTTCTTTTTTAACGAAATGAAACAGTTTGTGGGCATTCCATGCCCAGCTGAAATACTTCTTCTCAAATAAGAGATGAATAAGGTTATCTGGCACCTAAATAGAAACAACAAACATTAACTTGGCACTTGGCTATTTTAATTCACTGAGAAATTTGCTTCCAATGTTTTATTCATTTGAAATCTTATCTTTAATGTAGAAATGTTTTGTCTAAACTGTAAAGTATATGCTGATATACTCAAGACTAAGGTTAAATAAGAAGAGTTTAATAGAGACACATTTCATATAATAGAATCGTTTAAGATCATCAAGTCCAACCATTAATCTGGCACTACATGCCCACCCTGAGCCATGTCACTAAAGGCCTCATCTACACATTTTTAAATACCTCCAGGGATGGTGACTCAACCGCTTCCCTGGACAGCCTGTTGCAATGCTTGACAGCCCTTCTAGTGAAGAAACTTTTCCTAATGTCCAATCTAAGTCTCCCCTGGTGCAACTTGAGGCCATTTCCTCTTTTCCTATTGCTTGCTACTTAGGAAAGAGACTGGCACCCACCTCACTACAGGTAGTTGTAGAGAGCAATAAGGTCTCCCTTGAGCCTTGTCTGCTCCAGAATGAACAACCCCAGATCCTTCAGCCATTCCTCATCGGACTCGTGCTCTAGACCTTTCACCAGGTTCGTTGTTCTTCTTTGGACATGCTCCAGCACCTCAATGTCTCTCTTGTAGTGAGAGGCCCAGAACTGAACACAGTATTCAAAATGCAGCCTCACCAGTGCTTAGCACAGGGGGAAAATCGCTTAGTCTTGCTGGCCACACTATTTCTGATACAATCCAGGATGCTGTTGGTCTTCTTGCCCTTAAGGTAGGTTGTGGGATGGATGATAGAGCTCTGCAAGTTAAGTGTAAGGCATAAAAGCTCTTATATAGCAATTCAAACTGCCAATCCCATAGTTCAGACAGGCAAATATGCACATTTGACATAAAACAAGTTTTTTTGCTGAAAAATCTGGTCAGAGACTGGTTGAAGACCCAGCCACCCAGTCTTCACAGGATTCTCTTGAAGTGGAGCAATCCTGTACTGACTTGTGTTACCACTTGTGTTACAATGTCCCTTGACAAAATTTGGCTAAAAAGAAGAGTGGTAAGATAGATCCTGTGTGCTGGAAATACTCAAGTCCCAGCTGGACATGGTCAAGCAAAATCGCTTTTAGCTGACCCTGCTTTGAGCAGGAAGGTGTTGCATGAGATCATCTCAGGAGGTCCCTGTCAACCTCAGTGGTTCTATGGTTCTGTGGAAAAAAATAACTGCTTGACCCAAATTTAGGAAATTGGAAAATTTCCAAAATTAGGTAATTTTAAGGCTCTAATCTTCATACAGAATCCCCTTTGCGGTATAGCAGCATTTTTTAAACTCACAAGAACATAACTGTAAGAAAAAACTGAGGAGGCTTTAAATGAGATTAAGGTAGGGGTTAGTCAAGATTTAGATTTGTCTCATTCACACAGCATATTCAATCCTTTCTGGTTTAAGGTATCACTTTTTAGTACACACAAGGATATATTTAAATTTCCCATTTTGTAAGAAAACTAGGCCATATTTTCTTTTCAGTGCATCTGGGTTAACACTGATATCTTGCAGTATGATCTCTGGGCATGTCACTGTAGTCTGTGTTTTGTTTACTTTCTGCTGCTTTTTGCTGACATTGACTGTAAAATAAACGGTGTAGGAAATTGAATGGTATAAAGTCAAACCTGTAATTCAAATTCCAGTTAAACTTAACTGATTCTGTCACCACATGAACATTTGCTTGGTGAACAAAAATACATAGAAAACATAAAAGCTCTCAATGTCTCACACCTGTTGTCAGCATCAGTGTCCTATGAGTCTTGTCAATGTCCTCCTCTAATTCCTATTCACATTCCTGTTTGTTTTGTTTTGGGGTTTTTTGTCATCATTGCCTCCTTGGCATTTGCTCTGAAACGCCTTTTGACAGTTTTTCTATGGATAACATTAATCCAATCCATTTATTTCCTAGACTGGGCATAATCACAGGAAGCTCAAAGCCATTATCTTCGAATTTATATCCTCATCTCAGATCTGAACATTGAACATTTTAGGAATGTCCTGGGTTCAGCAGTAGCAGTCATTTTTCTTCTTCTTAGTAGCTGATGCAGTGCTGTGTTTCTGACTTTCGGCCTGGGAACAGCGCTGATAACACCGATGTTTTTAGTTGCTGCTCAGTAATGTTTACTCTGACCAAGG
>WYDI02007848.1:6939-41721 GCA_009867235.2 Psittacus erithacus | reverse complement strand
AAGCAGTAGCTACAAACATCGGTATTATCAGTACTGTTCTCAGACTGAAAGTCAGAAACACAGCGCTGCACCAGCTACTAAGAAAGAGGAAAAAAAGAATGACTGCTACTGCTGAACCCAGGACAGTTGCTTCAATGGAGGTCATTTCAAATCACGCGATGGAAAACTAACCCATGGAATGAAAGAAACAGGTTTTGATTGGCTGTTATTGCTAATCCAGTTCACTCAACAGTTTCATAAATCCCAGATTAACTGCCAAAGATGAAGTAGGAATGTGCATATGGAGTAAGGGCTGAGACCTCTCTTTCACTGAAAGTTTACAGATAAATCAGATTCAAAATATTGGCAAACAACAGAGGAAGATTATCCTGCAGTAAAATAAGTGCCAGAGTTTATATTTTTACTTTTTAAGGATGTACAACATGGTTGTAAACTCTCTAGAGGTCACTTACATTATTTTAAGCAAATGTAATGCTATAGCAGCAGCTACTGTCTAAGCCTCCCCCTGGTATTAAAGAAAGAAGTTGGTTTTTTTGTAAAATTTATTACTGCATTTACCCAATCTCTTTAATGTCCAGAGTCTTTCACAGAACTGAGTCTGCTTTGTCCAAAGTTAGACTGATTTTAACTAAATTTCTTCCCCTTCAATTGATTCTTTGGATCACTTGAGTGAGTAAATAAAAGCCTAGGAAAAAAAATTAAGATAAATACCTGGGTGACTAAACAACTGTCAGGTATCTGCGCTTAGCACATGCTAAGGGGACATGCAAATATGTATCTCAACAAGCAGCAAGTATTTTTTATTAGAATATCAAGAAAGTATACAGAGTTCTGCAGCTTCTTTGATTGTATTATACCATAGACCTGTCCGTTCTAGTAGCACATAATCATGAAAAGAAAAAGCCCCACAAGGAATACTGAAGGTTGAACAATTTTTCTGCAAATTTTGCTGGAAGAGTGTAACGTGTTTTCTTTATTGAGAGGGTGCTATTTAGATTGTGTACTTCTCAGTGCAAAGGGACTTGTATTTTGTCTGCATGCAGCCATCTGCAACACCTCAGTTTCAGATGGTCTGTATCAGCAGCTCACAGGTCTGCAAGTAAACTGGCAAACTTGAATTTGTTCTTTACCAAATCCTTACACTATAGGAATGTACGTTGCATAGTGCAGATGTCATGACAGGCAGAAACTCTAATTTTAACTGCCAACACCTTTTCTTTTTTTTTTAATGATATTTTTTCTTTACAAAGTCACTTTCACTGTACTCATTTCCCCTTTTTTAGGTACTGTGCCCTATTAATAATTCTTGCTGGCACATCTCATTCATCAGATCTTTCCATTCAGTGCCCTTCTTCATTTTTTCTTTCCTCAGTCCATGCCTCTGATTAGCATGTCCTAGCCCATGCTTTTATAAGAATCCAGTTAAACCTCAAAGCAAAGCTTAGGCAACACAATGTGTATGCACAAGTTCCATGTTGGCCTTTGAAATATCTTCCTTATGTTACCAATAAAGAAGCAGGAATTTCAGACAGATCTTACTAACATAATTTCCATTTTGTTTATTAGCCAAGTTGATATTATGTCACAGACTGTTTTTCATTTTCTTACTGTGTAAAGAGTAGTATCAGTGATTAGCAAAGGTGCTATAATGGAGTGTGTGCAGAGAGAGGGACTGATTACAAGCTTCCCTGTTAACACTGCCAGACATAACATGTTCTGTCCCTCACATCATAACAGTAGTTGCATGGTTGTGAACCCCTTCAAATGAGATGCAAGTCAATTCCTATGTCAGAATAAGAATCACAGAACAAACATGAAAGTCCAAAATCTACAGATTTGAAACTAGGGGCAATGTAAAACTAGTTTCAAAAGCTGTGCTTTATATAGTGGCATTACAGAAAAAACTTTTTTCTCTCTCGAAATGGAAAATGTCAAAATTTTCAACATTTGTAAAGTTCTTCCCACATGAGAAATATAATAATAATAATAATTTGTATGTGTGGAAACATATACAATAGCAATAAAATCCCTTTTTATTTGAAGGAGTAATAAAAGAACACAGTGAACAATACCTACCTTTCCTGCTGTGAGCGGATATGTGTCTATTTACACAACTAACCAACTAGAAAGCAAAACTGATTTTCTGATAACCAGTTGTCCTGGGTTCAGCAGTAGCAGTCATTTTTCTCCTAAATAGCGGCTGGTGCAGTGCTGTGATTTTGACTTTCAGACTGGGAACAGCGCTGATAACACCAATGGTTTTAGTTGCTGCTAAGCAATGTTTACTCTGACCAAGGACTTTCTGAGTCTCATGCTCTGCCAGGGAGAAGAGGAAGCCGGGAGGAAGCAGAGACAGGACACCTGACCCAAACTAGCCAAAGAGGTATTCCATACCACAGCACGTCATGCCCAGGATGTAAACTGAGGGCAGTCACCTGGAAGGGCTAGCTCACTGCTCAGTCAGGCTGGGTGGTGAGTGGTTGTATTGTCTTCCCTTGTTATTTCCCTTGTCATTGTTATTACTGGTGGTAGCAGCACTGGTTTGTGTTGTACCTTAGTTACTGGACTGTTCTCATCTCAACCCGTGGGAGTTACATTCTTTCGATTCTTCTCCCGATCCCTCTGGGAGCTGGAGGGGGAGGAAAGGGGGGAGTGAGAGAGAGGCTGAGTGGTTCTGAGTTGCTGGCTGACTGGACTTAAACCA
The DNA here is from genome assembly GCA_009867235.2 of Psittacus erithacus. NCBI lineage: Eukaryota > Metazoa > Chordata > Aves > Psittaciformes > Psittacidae > Psittacus > Psittacus erithacus. Next base: position 39,017 of record WYDI02007848.1, on the reverse strand, counting down.
CTACACCAGTTCTGAAATTCTCATAAACTAAATAAATACATAGTGTGTTTATGACTTCAGCATTCCACTTTGGATCTTTTCTGATCTGGGGGAGAATCCAGTTGGTTTAGATGATTTCATGGTGCTTTCCAGTAAGAGAAATGATGATTGGATTAGACTGGATATAAGGAAGAAGTTCTTTACTAAGGAAGAAGTTCTTTACTGTTAGGGTGGTGAGGCACTGGAATGGGTTGCCCAGGGAAGCAGTGAATGCTCTATCCCTGATGGTGTTCAAGGCCAGGCTGGACAGAGCCTTGAGTGACATGGTTTAGTGTGAGGTGTCCCTGCCCATGGCAGGAGGGTTGAAACTTGATGATCTTACCCTTACTATTCTATGATTCTATGATTGTCTTACACACCTTAAAGGACATATAGAAGACAGTTGGATGCAAAAAAGCCTCCCAGTTTTAACTTATTATCTAGCCCTTAGCTCAAAGTAAGTGCAATTTATTGTTATTTCAGACTTTTTTTTAATTATGCTTACTGTAGCTCATGGAATAAGAAACAGTAACAAAATCACTTGCGGTCAGAGAGTTTGATTACTATTTGGAAACTGTGTCACATAAACTGGATAGGATATGAGAAAATATGGAAGATAATAACTGAATTTGTTTAAATTTCACACAGCTGAGATAAATTCAGTGAGAAAATTATTCTGTAGTTCCTATTGAAGTGGAAAGGAAAACATCAACAACCAAAATCAGATTACCTCTGAATATTTTCCTCTATGTATCACTATTAAAAGTGACAGTTCACTCTATTTTTCATAAAATTTGTTTAAACTGTGTGTTTGTCAGCATTGTGTGTCAGTCTTGCCTGTACAGTTTCCTTTGTTATGAAATTACATATTTACTCAATGAAAATTATTCCACTTGAAAATTGCTTATTTTAATATGATGGTTTAGCTTGAATTCTCATTTCAAGCCAAACAAGAACATGACAATTTTTCAGATCTTTTAAATAAAAATTTTTTGTTCTCACTTTGTTTTTATTTTTGATAGATTTTAATAGGCATGTATTTTTTATCCAGTTATCCAGGTTTTTTTCTTCTTCATTGAAGCTTTCTTTTTTATTCTACTCGATTTTTGCATAACATGTCAGTTTATTACCACAATTGCCAATGGAATTAGAAAAAAAAAAAATAAGTTCTACGTTGTGAATTCTGCTTTGTGAGTTTGGCTTTCTCATATAAATAAGCATCAAATATGTATTTAACATACTGCTTTAAATAGTCTTGAACACAGAACTGGAATCTATTCACAAATGCTTCTAGCAGGTGACTGCCTTAGAATTAATTTCTGTGTTCCCAGTGAGTGAAAATCTCAAACCTAATGTCTTTAGTTACAGATCATGTGCATGGGGGAGCAGAGCAGAACACTTTCAGTTTTCCCATTGAGATGAGTAGTGCCTATTAGCATTTCAGAAATATCTTCCAGGAACTCTTTCTGGATATAAGCCACTACAATTTATGAGTCATTAAAATCAACAAAGTGATGTCACAGTTTGCAAGCACTGTCTTTTAGAAATCTGGGCATCATACGGGTCAATTAGGGTAGTTTCCCAGCTGGGACAAAATTTCACTGAGGTATAGATACTTCCTTCCACTGAAAACACAAGTCACAGTGTATTGAAAACCACAGGTGAAGTCTTTTACAGGCGAAATTTACGGAATATTTGCCATGGCTTTTTGTGAGATGAAATTTTCATCCTCCCTACTTCTGCCAAACTCACAGCTGTCCCTAACAGAACTGAGCACAGAAGCATTATTAAAGGTAGAGCTGGAAATCCAGCACTGCAGTTTTTTCACTCTTGTAGATGTGTCTGAGTTTAGCAGTAAACGTAAATAGCTTTCCATAAGTAGATTGACTGCAAAATTTCTTCACAGTCAGGGATAATAAAAATATTTGGGGGACACTTTTAAAATTACTGATGCACTCAGTCTGTAGATATGAAGAAAGCGCATGCATTTTTAACTGTACCTTGATTTGTTATTGATGTAGCTGTATGCTGTTTTCAGAGAAACTTGAAGCAAATCTAAAATAAAGAATTTATTTTATTTCAGCCAAAAATGATAGTTGTGTAGCCAAGATACATATTTTAGTTAGATGCTACTGTGCATTATGAAATACTAGTTGCTTCTTCAAAGGTTGCACTTGGCTTAGAAAATATTATTAAATAAATCATACATCCTCTTCTTAACTGCATAATTGATACATTTTTACCAGACGCATTTCTACTTAGCATTGTAATTGTTAGTATTCACTTAGTTTCAGCTGGGGCTGCAAAATTTTGCATTATAGGTTGATAGTGAGAATTCTATAGCCATTTGCCTTTATACCAATGTAAATCACTGCTGTACACAAATGTTTTTGTTTTTAATTCCGTGTGTCTCTTTTAAAAATACTGGTTAAAAATAACTGGTGTCCAGAAAATACCGCATTTCTCAAGTTAAAAAAAAGCACAGAGCAACACCCCCCAAAATAACCCCAACAGAACTCTGTTCATTTATATTAATGAAATATGGGGAGAGAGCGGGGGAACATAACCAGAAGACAACCAAACTATTGATTTCAAAATTGTCTGTCAGGGTGGGACTGAATTAATTTAATTTTATCATTTTAAAGTTAGATACTGTCTAAGATTGCACTTAGGCTTTCAATGTAGTCAAAGCAAGAAAAACTGATAACAGCCAAGGAGTGATTATTTCTATTCTCAGCTAGATGTTAGGACTTCTCTTCTAGAGGTATCTGTTTCTAGAATTCTAAACAGTCAGCTCAAATCTGGACACATAGCACAACTTGATGAATTTAGGTAAGCTGAATTCCATATCCTGTATTTTCTTTATATCTGAAGGTATTTCTGCAGTTTTGGTAATGTCAGTTTTAAAAAGAAAGGACAGATACAGCAGCATTTTGTCCTTCCTACATGCACCAATTGTAGTCAATCCTAGTTGCTACTGGTAAAAATAAGTATGATCAATGGGAGAAAGTAAAAGAAATTTTCAACTTTCAAGCCCAAAACAAGAAATATTTGAATAAAGTATATTTTCATGGACACTGCAGAAGTTCCTAAAACAAAGTGTAAGTATCATCAAATGAGGTATTTACAGCTGGAGGACCTGTGGCACCAGCAGCTGTAATCAAAGCAGCAACTAGGCATTCAGGCCTCTGTTTCTGAAGGCCTCATTTCACACTCAGCAATGTGAGGAATTCCAGTACAAAACCAGATGTATGCATCCAGAAATCAGCAACTACTTCAAACAGATAAAAAATATTCAATGAAGAAAGACTAACAGTTTTCCAAAGCTTGCAGTGAAGTAGTTCAAATTTGAAGATGATTCTTTGCAACTTTTCTGCAGATTCTTATGTCTGACTTCATAACAGAAAGCTTTTTGATAGTTCATGCACTTACAATAACCGAAAAATCTCTGCATTTTTTGTTGAATCACTGGCACATGAAATAACTCCTGTCTTCAGAAGACACAGCAATGGGCCAACCCAAGAAAATCTGAACTGCATTTAAAAATTTTTTAAAAAATTTCTTCTTTCCCTCCCCCCCCCAGAAAAATGAAAACCGCTGATGAGAAATATTGCCTTAATGTCCTTGCTACTTGAAGTTTTAGACCAGGTGAAGAAAGATATGCAATGCTATATCTCTTCTCATTATAAATGTGAGATTTTGAATTTACAGTGATGGAGTGATTAATAATTTTAGTAATATTTTTTCATTCCTAATGGAAGACTTTTACCTGTTTACCTTTCAGAACCCTTTATGTGCTTTTTTATTATCACTAAAACTCAAGAATTGCTTTTCTTCTAAGATAAAAAATCTGAACCCCTTCTGAAAGAAGTCTTCTCACTGATTTTCAGTGTCCCAAATGCCTACAGTGAAATTACTTGCTTTCAGTACCATTCCAAAGCTAATGTTAGTTTACATAGAAGTGGGTTAAAATAGGCACAGATTCTTAAAGAAAACTGAAAATCTGCACTGTATTAGAAAGTGTCCCAAATAATTTTTTTGCTACAATTATGAGCTTTTCTTGAAGAGATCCCTGACTCTTCCTTCCCCCTCTGGCTTACCCTTTTATGATTTTACAATAATAATACGATAGTTTAGCATACTGGGATACAACTGTATGTTAGACAAGTACAATTTGAACATGAAAAAAATATTAGGTGCAGAACTTGACATCTAAAATACGTATGTATTTGAACCCTGCAGCTTTAGCTCTCTAGAAAAATAGTTAAGAATTTCTATAATGCCCTTCCCTTAAGGATATCAAGTAGGATGTGATCATGCTGCAAGCATTTTTACTTTTATGGAGCAAAGAAGAAAACTGAGAATTTGGAAGATCTATGACAAATCAGAATGTCCCTGAGATACTCGCTGTTGGCCAGAGGGTCACCACATTGAAGTTGTCTTTCAGTCTCTTGCTGGAATAGTCTTTTGACAAAGGTCATCTTCATAACACCTTTTTTGGATACAGAGATTTTGCTAACAGAGAAATATTTGCTTTTATAGTGTATATTTTCTCAGCTGGCATTCAGTCAAGGTAGTCAAAGCATTTCACAGCTGCGAATAGGCTGCCTGACTTTGCATTCATAGCTGTCACTATAAATTCAGCAACTGAAAAAGGGGACAGAGAATCTGCATTGACACTGGGTAACAGATGAGGCAGCCCCTTTCTGAGGGTCGCTGTTCCCAAGGGATTTCTCTTGTGCAATTTTCACATCACTATTTGAAAGCCCTGATTGCAAACTATTTCCTAGCACCGGTCTGAAACACAGTAATGCAGGAAAACATCAGTGGTAACTGGAGCTTTATACAAAGTGTGAGGAGGATGAATTATCATACACAAACGTAAAACAATAAGGACTGAGGTCTTTCAGGAAACACTGCCTCATATGAACAGTGAGAAATTCAGAAACTGTTTGCCTAGATTGTCTTAAAAACCCCGGGGGCTCCAGAAAGCAAGCTGTTTTTCTAAAGGATCCAGAGAAAGGGGATAAAAAAAGTCTTGAAATAACCATCACACAAAGGTTCATAAAAATGAACACATTCTACATCATTACCTACCTTCCGATAATCTTGGAAGTTGCTGTTGAACAAGCAAATCAAAGTTAGGTCCTTTAAATCTAATAGCTGCGTCATCTGTTGTCTCAACTTGCAGGTAAATCTTTGATTTTTTTTCTTTCCATTAAGATAAAGAGAAAAATTCTGTTAATATAAAGGTCCATATTCCAGTCAAGTTTGACAGAACAAAGTATTGTCTGAAAATACTGCAGTAGAAAGGTAAAGGCTTCATTTTAATGAAGAAAATAGGAAAAAGCATGCCTTTTCTTTGATACTCTTTTGTTTTAAATTTGGTTCCATTTATTTCACTTTACTAAATTATATTTTTAGTTATAGATTAATTTCATTTACAGACATATTTAACAGCTAACTGAGTGCCAAAATTGATTTCAATGTGTGCACCAAGTGACTTGGAATTCAGTGCTTTTATTTCTGGACTCATGAGTATGAGCTGAAAGGTGCTGGATGGCAGAGCACTTTCAGTTTTCCTACAATTGTGAAGCCTTTGATAACACTGCAGAGCACTTGAAATTTCAGGATGTGGAAGGTGTCCAAAATTATCTGAATGGCACATTTCGGGATTTTTGTTAGGGAAAGAGGGACAAACAGACAGCAGAGTAAGAAAAAAAGTGTGAAAGAGTGATTGTTGAGGGTTGCCAACATGAACCCTGACTTGAATTCAGATCATTGACTAAGAAAGGTGAGACCACAGAAACGACAGACTCCATCCTTTGGGAGTATAAGAAAAAGGTAATTTAGATATAACTAAAATATTGTCATTTTAATACATGTGGTTGCTTTGACCAAGATTCTGTACAGTGACTTTCATGGTAACTAATGACCAGCCCTTCCTCCAAGTCACATCCCCTGGGAACTGCAGCAACTTCCAACTCATACTCAACCCTGCAGATGGCCCACCCTTGGTTAGCAGGCACTAACAGTGGTCAACGTCATCTTCCCTCCATCCTGTTGCATTCCTGTACTCTCTTTGGGTGTCCTTCCATGGGACAGAAAATGGGGGCACAAAGCTCCAACCCCAAGTATCATCCCACTCTCACCTTTGGATGGCTGCAGTCGGTACCCTTTGCATGGTCAGCTGGGTATAGGTCCTCCTTTGCTGGACACTGTTCTCTGCTTGTCCCATCCAGCTGTCTCCTGAGCTCCCTGGGGATGTGCTGGGCTCCTGATGACCTTGGTGTTGTTTCCTTAGGAAGAGCAGGAAATGCACCCAGGAGCAAGATGCATCACATTGGAATAGACAATATTTCTTTAGAGAGACACATGACAGGAGTTTACATCAAAACTACATGATCCTCCTCCTTCTGCTGCTCCTTGACAGCAGGGCTGAATTCCCCAGATACTCTGAAAGACCAACCATGTTTGACCCCTGCCATCACCACTGTGCAAACCGCATGCTTAACCATTTCATCTTACAGAGGCAGCTTGTCCACTAAGCCTGTCTCTGGCTCATTGAGAGGTTGAACAAGCCCTCACTTCTTGCTGTAAATTACTGCATTTATTCTCTGAAGTTACTTCTAATACATATTACACACCTGGTGTCTGCACAAACCTGGAGTCTTACAAGAACAATACAACTGGTTTATCTGTCTCCCCAAAACATTTTAATGAACCAAACTCATCACTGTAGACTTCACAGAAAAAGTGCCATCTACAGACAGAAAGTAGAGTGGAAAGAAGGAGAGAAATACCAGTGTTGTCTGATGCTCTTCCAGTGGACGTAAGATGCTTAATATAAGCCCAGATTTTTGTTTCTGTTTGAAAACCCTGCTTGATGCTTCAGGAGAAAGCTAAAAACCTAGCAATTATATATTTGTGTCATCTATACAGTAGTTCTATAGGTTGCCAAAATTTAATGTGTGAGAACATTATCTGTCCAAGCATGAATAAAGGTGAGCAGGGAAAAAAACCCCAACAACTCAATTAAAAAAAAAAAAAAAAAAAAAAAAAAAACAGCAAAAAAAAGTAGAAACAGAACTCTCTTCCTGACTTTTTACGGAAAAAGAATCCTCTAAAGGGTGAGATTTAATTGTCCATATGTTACCAATAAAGGCTACCTTGGACACTTAGCAAACACTTTCATTCTCTGTTTCTCTGTGAGTTAGGGACTGAAGAATGCTATTTATTCTTTCTCCTCACCCCATATCTGAATCCTATCCTCTCTGTGAATGGAGTGTGAGCACTTTATCTACTGCCAGGGCTTGTGAACAGACATTCTATTGTGAAAGTTAAATCAATTATCTCTAGCTAAATGAGCTTCTCTGCTAATGTCAGAGAGTCTTCTTAAGTCAGTCACAGGTCTGGAAGATGAGGGGAAGAGGCTTGGTTGATAGGGAGCATTTAAAAACATTCACAGAAGATGTTTTCATCTCTATTATGATATTAATGCGAAGCACTCAGTAGCTGAACTTGTAATCGAATTTCCTTTAAGTACTTTGTTTGAACCTGTTTCCCCATAATGCTGTCATCCATATCTTCCTTAGAATTTATTATGTATTCAGTAAGAAAGTATTCAGTTCCATGCCTAAAGGACACTGCTTCTCATGCAAAGAAATGAGACAATAAGAAGGCAACACAAGCACAGCATATAATAGGGCAAGAAATAGGACAAGTGACATTTCCAAATGGGAAAAAAATCAGAGAATAACTACTTGGATATGACTAGACAAAGGGGATTGATTAGAAAGGAAGATAAGTGAGATGAACATTCACAAGCTTGTGACATAAAATTAAGGCTACTGCAAGAGGAGTGCAGACATCAACATCATACCCTAATCCTTGAATAAGACACATCTCTATTCTGTATTTTTTCGTATCATTTTTATAAACTTGTGGCTTGCTCACTATTGGAAAGATCAATGAAAACCTGCCTACTAAAAGCTTGGAAACTTCCTGAAGCCTTTTCTTTCTTTCCTCTGGCATAAAAAAAAATGGTGGGTAGTGCTGTAGTAAGCCTGAGAGTGAATACTCATCCACGCTACCTTCCACTCTCACAGCGTTTCCATCAGCATCCTTCAACATACCTCAGTAGAAATGTGATGGGCTTGTGCATTTATTGAGAGACTCTTGGGTATTGCCACATTGTCATATCTATTAGAATAAGCTACAGACCAGCACTCAGACCTGTGAAGAGAATACCTGTAAGTAAAGGAGTTAATTGAGATCCAAAATCCTCAGATGATACCTCTTTCTGGGTGTTGGGGTAAAAAATGATTTTACATGAAAAAGAAAAACAATCGTGATGGGGTGTGAGAGCTCTGATACTTTCTGATTTGCCCCTCTGCCCCCCAGGCACGTACACACACATACACAGACACTTCCTCTGCACTCCTTGCTCCTGTCACTCCAAATGTTAAATGGTTTTACAGTTCATGGGTTATGCTTGCTTCATGCATCCATGAAGCTATAAAGTTAAAGTTCCTTCAGTATTTTTTGTTTCTTCTCAGTACTTCACTCACTTTCCTTGGAAAGCATTATGTATGGCCTTTTCTGTGAGGGGTTTTGTTTATTTTCTGTTTTCTACTTCAAGTATCCATAAGCTGATAGTGGTGTGAATGTTTTTTATCTCCTTATCCTACACAATTTGGGGGGAAAAAGGCCTCAGCATCATTCAAAAGCATGTTTTCACCATATTTTTTTCTCCTGCTTGAGTTTGCTTTTAATTTAATATACTTGCTCTTTTTCTTCTCTCTTTTTCAATTTTCTTCTGCCCTTCTCATAATTTTCTTTCTAATTATTCCTAAAATGTCATCAGTTGCCTTCTAAAATTAATTGGTATCCCACTGTTTCACTGCTTTCCTGTTCTACATTTACAAGATTCTTATTTCCACTTTCTGACTACTGCTTTGTCCTGTGGGAAAAGTAGTTTATCTGTTATGGCACTTTTTCTTCAAGGCTTGGGGTTCTTTGGCTCAATTTGTGTTATGACATTGCAGGGCTCAATTGGCTCAATGTGTATTATGACTTTCTGAAGAACGGTGCATATTTATTGTGCCACCTGTTGTTGCTTGTAAAGCCACAAAGTACAAGACCAGAGAACTCCTGTTTGACAAAAGTCAGGAGTCAGATTTTTTTTCTCAAAGGTTCAGAATCTGTACAGGTTTATCTTAATTCAAATGTGAATGCTTATCTATGATAATTCCTTAAGAAAATTTAGTAAATATTTTTTTCTGAATATACAGGGGCTGAATTCTTTAGAAAACTCTGTCCATTAACACCACAATTGAAGCTTCATTCTTTCCACTGAGTTTCTCTAAGTCCATACACTTGCAGGTCTTCAGGAAGTGGTATATTTGCACTGAGTCTAATTGTAAAAGCAAGCCTCAGGTTACACAATCCACAAAAATTAGTTAAAGAGTAATCAGGGGACTGTGTCTTCGGAAATGTAATATAGGTGAGATGAAAAGGTGATAGTCAAGCAGTAGCACAGTAAAATGCACCACCAGTATTTTGTTTTGTTGTTTTGTTTGGTGAGGATTTTTTCTTCCTTAAAACTGCTTTTTTATTCCTTTTACATACATGTTTATTTTTGAAGGTTAGTTCACCACCATGTTCATATTTGGGTTACTTATTTTTGAATGGATCCTAGAGACTGACATTGTTGTATAGGTGGTTCCAGGTGTAGCTAAAAATGCTATAAACCACACAGAATTTAGTCTTCCATTTTGATGGAGTTTATCTGTCTGTATATGATATGCCTGAGCATATGTAAGAGTCTTTGTACAACTGAGGTCTGAACATTTTCCAGTTTAGGCTATGTTGAAATTGCAAGATTCTCCAGAGAGTTTGCCAGGTCTCAGTTCAGCTGTGTGCATTTTGAAACAAGTGGACATACTACTCTTCATTTACAGGCTGTAACGTAAGTGCTACTACAAGGATTCTGCAGAGTGCACTAAACTTGTCTTCTGCAGAAGTGGCCATGACTGCAGTGCATGCTACAAAATGCACCTTCTTTGCTGACTAGGGTTGGTATGGAATGTCCTCTGACTATAACATCCCATGGTGCAGCATGAATGGGTGGCATGGCAGGCACATCCCACTGTGCAGTGTGTGCTGATCAATGCTTCCTGGCTTGGCACAGGTACAGTCTATTCCAAATGGATTTCTTTGTAATGTTTGAACTGCTGTAAATGGATATACACTGCTTTGTAATTTGCATATAAGCAGAACATCAGCTTTCTATAAGGATTGGACCGACCCTATTATTGTTACATGAAGTGCACTTACTAAATATTGTTTCTTGATATTTTGAAGAATGTTATATATAGACATAATTACTGATTGAAAAATATAATTTTATGTTTAAATTAAGCTACTGTACAACTTTGTTTTTCACAAGACAGTCATATTATTATTTGACAAATTTATACAGTGACATTTGTTATATACTTTTACAAGAGTTTCAGGCAAAAATGAGTGAAGGTAACTTATAACGGTTTGTTACCACATAAAAGTAATTTTATTTTTAGTAACATCTTCAACATTTTTCAACATCCTTTTTCAATAAGTTTCATTTAAAATTATTGATTATTCTGCCCAAAGAAAATTCCAGGATTGATTTTTGTGTTACTGCTATTATGTTTCCTGAATGACCTGATACATGATCATTTGAGGTCACATTTTTAGAAGAATATTTTTCAGAGATCTCTATCTAGTAAATCAGTACAATGTTCTTAGCCACCAAACTGCAAACCTTTGTAGACATAAAACTTCACTATAAAAATTACACAATCACATTTAGAGGAAGAATTGATAATTTTGTACATTGGACATGTTAAATCAATTATTAAGAATAACATTTCATCTTCTTTCTTCACTAATAAACTAATAAATGGATAACTACAATAATGCTCAATCAGTTATATATAAAATGGAACAATTTATGTATGTGCAGATATACATGCTTAGCTGATGTATCTTGTTACAGTCTAGTCAAGATAATGTATTTTATACATAGAGAACGTACATAACAATCATATTTTGCAAAATATTCTTCTGAATCATTAATTAATCCAGAGAAACAAGGATGCCTTCTAGGCTGATATTATTATAATATGCTAATGTGATTTACTCTTAATAAGGATGGGAGCTCAGATTCCATCAAAGAGTAGGTACCTTTGGAATAGAAAAAAGGTGTTACTCAACCTATAAGCCTTAAAATTGTCATAGAAAGATTAAAAAGTTAAGATCATAAGTCTCAAATTGGGATTTAAATTCAATATCTATTTAGATATGGAAACAAGCCCTAGAATTACTGGAAGTTCTCTATTCATGAAGTAAACAACTGGATGCCCTTGTAAGTTTTCTGAGTTAGATGCTGAGATAAGAATGCAAATTTTGCAGGATTACATATCAGTCAGTTTGTAGAAAACCTCTTCATGGTCTACCATTTTTAACAGATGTACTTCATGATTCTAGCTGAGCTGCACAAGCCCCAAATCATAGGTGAACATCCAAAAGTCCATGCCTGCTAGAGACCATAATGATGCCTCATAGAGCAATCATAGGGAAGTGGTGGATTCTACTTTTAATCAGAAATGTATTCTACCTTGCAGTGCAACTCAATGAAATAGAAAAATCATTTGTTGACAAAAAGGTCAACACATTCAAACCACTCATGCTCATGCAATAGAGAGCTCTAGCTCCAGAATATTGGAGAAATTGCCTCTTTCTTCAAGGATGTTATCCAAATTTACAGAAGTAGTAGAAAATTTAAAGATATCGGAGAAAAACAGCCTGTAATGTTAAAGAACTGAAAGGACAAAAGAAAAAAAATATTGTTCAGGTTTATCCATTACAAGAAGAAAAGCATGTCCTTGGACAAAAGTCCTCAGCAGTTCATAAAAACATAAGAAGGGTTATTACAAATAAGAGCCAAGATTTCACACAGGATCTTTACTGAAAAAAAAAAATATCCTTAACAACTCAATAAAGTAGAAAAATTCATGGATTTCTGAAGAAGAAAATGTGAAAATATACAGTAAGTGAATTGTTTGATGGCACAGCCTTTCACAGCACAAATCGCAGTAATACAGGTATTTAAGGTCTGAACTGGGCAATATCACAGTGTCAGACAATTTTTTTTAAACAGATATTCCAAAATGTTTTCAGCAGCACTTAACCCAAATATCCATTCCTAAGCTTGTATCTCTACTTAAAAATTTAACATTGGATTATTTTTTCTTGGAAAATTGAGTTCATTATTTTCAAATGACATGATGGAATTTGAAAAACATTTAGTTTATTTTCACTTATTATGCATGCACATATATTAGTTTTTAGAATAATCGTCAACAGACTGGAAATACACAGTCTGGGGGCTCCCATAATATTACAGGAAGAGGAGCATTGTTGCTTACCAGCAATAAGTATGGCAACAAATAATGAGTGTAGCGTTGTGTCTTGTGTTTTGGTGTGCACTATTGGGAGCCTAAAACTGAGAGATAAAGAGTTATCAGTGATTTAAGAACAGAAAAGACTATTGCACTTTATTCAGTTTGACATGCTGTGTAACAGACCTTCACTCTGAGAAAAATACCTATTGGAGATATGAGTACTAGAGAACAAAGATTTATTACCTTGTGACAGATAGAAGACTTTGGAAGGACAGAAATGCCAAAGAATATTATATTTGCATGTGATGTATGTTATGGACGCACAGATTTTTCCAAGTTATTAATGCAAAGTTGCACTGCCATGGTCATAGCTGATGGTAATTAATGCAAATCTCCTTAGCCAGAGGAAGTCTTGTGATAGTTTTATCCCTGGGAAAAAAATAACTACTTATACCCACAGGCTTGACCTATAGTGAAGGTAAAGGATATAAAGAGACAACTGTAAACTCAGGTCACAGGATGAATTTATGCCATTTCAGAACTGACATGAAGAAATTACATAATAAAATAGGCTGCCTAACCTGCATCTACATTAAGGTTCTGATTGGGATGATAGAATAAGTCATACCTACTTTATCCTATCAGGGTTTATAAGACAAAAGAAGCCTGCAGGAGTAGAACTGTAATGTAGTTCATAAACCTGCTGGGCATAATCACAGTGAGTTACAAATGGATTAAGGACTAAATCAGTGGTCTGAAGGAAAGTGAACATAATGTCTCACTTGAAAAAGATTACCAACAGCTTGACATTCAGTATTTGTTGTGAGAAAGCCTGAATGATCAGCAGTATCATTAACCTGATAGCTGTGGCACAAATCTATTTGGCATTGTGTAAAAAAACAAATCTGCATCAGGTAATGAGAGAATTCTTGGAAGGTTATTTGAGTACTACAAACATATTTTTCCCATAATGCATTTCCATTTGAGTGAACTTTTATGAAATTATAATAATTAAGGTCAGATATTTTGATACAAAATTGAAATTAGATACACTTTATGTAATTTACAGAGTCAGATTCTGGGTATTAGTTTTCACCAGCAGGCAGAATGAGTGCATTCTGACAAATGAAAAAAGCAAATACTGTACTAGGAGTACTTTAAGTATGAAGAAACCAGACGGTTTACTGCATCAATGAACTGGCATATCTGTATGCCATTTTATTTTATTTCTTTTATTTACACACACACACACACATTTTGACTGAGGCAAGCAAAGGAACCCTCCTTGCAGAAGGACTGTGTTCATGACTGTCACAAAACACTGGAAGTCAGCATGGTAATGAACCAATTTGTGTAGAAATGAACTCATTAATGCTAATGTTTTGCTGACTCCCAACTGATTCACAAACTCCTCGAACAAAATTCAAAACTTTCTGAACAAAATTCAAAATAGAAGAAGGAGCGGAAGTTCATGAATTTTGGAAGTGTTGAGTGAAGAAACAAATATGTCTCTTCCTTGTTCATATTCCAAATTTAGTGATCCACCTTGTGCTCTGATCATCCAGTCCCAGAATGTGCTCTGGGGAACATTAGTTCATACAGAAGACCTCATAGTTAAACTGTTGAAATTCTCATTAGGTGGAAAAGAAAGCATTCGTTGTTTCTAATTTTTAATTCTTTCCTTACAAAACACTTATTTACTTTGAAACAAATAAGCTTTCCAACCTGAAGAAAAAATAGGACTTTTAAAGAAAATTCAGGAACAATTCTGCGAGATACTGGTTCTAATATAATACTTCAGGTATATGCATAAATCTTTCCTACATGGAAATGATGTTTTTACCAAGGCCATTTCCTGGCAGGGTTTATTAATATCAATAATTTCTACACCCAATGCATACACTTTAATTTCAACAATTTTTCTCTTTAAAATAAAACCACAAAAACCCCGGGAACAGCTGAAGTCTGCATCAAAGGAAGTACATGAAGCTTTGTTATCTCAAAGGAGTAGTGAGAGCTTTATCACTATGAGCTGCAGAAAGTTTAGAAAACTTCTGCTGGAAAGCATATTGGAATGGCAGGAGTTCAAAAGGTATGCGCAGCACAGATAAACATCTCAACTCTTAGTTTGGAAAGATTAGGCTACAAATCTTGTTCTTGTGTGCTTAAATAAGGAACTACAGAAGTGCATCACATGAAGTGACAACTATTTTACAAAGATCAGAATAATTTTATTAAGAATTATGGAGATAAATTCTCATAGAGTTTATTTTTAAAGACAGCTATTTATTAGATTATGTTAAGATGATACAGTGCCCAAGTAATACTTAATAATTTGTAATTATTTCATCTACTTTAATTCATACTTAGATCTCTAATTACCTTAATTAAAAGTTTAAGAAATAATTCTTGATGATAAAAATTACTTCAGTCTAAATTGCACTAACATTTAGTGTTGTATTATGATGGTCAATATAATTGCATTTCTTTGTTACTGAGCTACATATCTAGCAAAAAAATGGATTTAACAAAAATATGCATCTTTTATTTCCTAACCAATAATTAAGATTTATAATAATAACTTTCTCAATGTGATACATATACAGTGGTACTACCCTTTACACAAGCAACTCAAATTAATCATTTTCCTGTTTTGTTGTTGGTTTTGTTTTGTTTTGTTAAATTGAAACACCTTGAGTGGATCAAAAGCCTTTGGCATCTCGTCTCAAATGCAATATATAGAAGCATGATCACCTCTTAGCCTATTACCTAGCATTGCTTTACAGTCCTTTATCTTTTTTCTTACGTAAAATATCACAAACTATTTTCCTTTTCAGTTCAGCTTGCTGATGGTTTGAATGAAAATAAACAGAGTAGTTAGGGGAAGTAAATAGCAGCAACATAATTATGTATAATTTCACGTATTTTGTCTGTTATTTCTGCAGGTTAGATTTTAATGATTGATACAACACTGAGGTGTTGTACTGCTGAAAAGTCACTCCAGAAAAAATTTTCACCCTGCAGCATAGCTCATAGATAACCAAGCTAATTTATGCAAATAGTACCATAAACTGGATAGAGCAGCACATCAAGGGTTCCATAAAAGATGTCATTGTCATAGAATACCAACTTGCTTTCACTAACAAAGCAAGTTCATGTTAATCCCATGGAAGTACCTCGTTACTACTATATTTTATTTACATACTTGAGAGATATTTGAATCCTCTAGGATTGTAATCAAATGGCTACTATATTTGCCATACTCATTGAGACCATGACCTGCTCCCAAGACCCCCATTTTAAGTGATGGCAGAACCAACAAGAAGCAGGTTGCAAATCACATTAATTGTGCTGATAAATTACAGAAAGTCCTTGCCTCTGGACCTCCAAGGGCTTTATCCTTGCACTTGGCTTTCCCTGTCCATTTCATCATGTGACAGAATATGAGCAGAAGGAAAACATCTAGTCAGAAGTGATCAGATCAGTGAGCACAGTTAGCATCCTGTTCTCTGCCCATCTTTTTTTTTTCTTAAGGAGGGGGAGCTTTTGGAAACAGCAACAATGTGATAATTTTGGCAGCAAAAACCTTTCCCAGAGCAGAGTTGCAAAGGATTACTGGTATGCATAAAAGAGTTTATTTGTGAGCAAATTAGCATCAAGAAATACTGTTTTCCCTAAAGATCTCCCATTGTAATTCAACCTGTCAATACCAGATGAATGCCTGACCATACACTTTATTCATGCAGCAAGTCGGGTAACGATCAGGAGCTTTAAGTTATTTATTCAAGTTCTTTTTATATGCTGTCTGCCATACAGCCTTTGCATTACAGAGTGGGTGAAAAAACCGTTTCATTTCTGGGAGACTCTGAAGACTATCACACTTCAATGGAAATTCACCTGCACATAGAGCAGTTAATCTACAGAAGCATATTTTGCACAGATGGAACATATTATAATATAAAATGTTATTTCAGTGATCAGTTTCTCCCTCATGCAAGGAAACATGTTCAAGATAAGCTTCAAAAATACATACTTTGGCACTAAAGCAGATATAGCATTTTAGTCAGGTGGATAAAAGAACTATAATCTTGTTAGGAGGAGTTATAGATGGAATTTCTTTTAATATTTGTAATCTTCATAAATCACTTGAGCATTCAATTCAATTTTGAAAAGCTTAAACTTGCTGACAAAACTGCATCTAGGGGAAAAAAATAAAGCCAAGAGTTAAGTAAGCAGTTCCCACTATAGGAGAAAAATTTGGATTATTATGTGCGCCACAATAGCTGACTAATGTCATAATAAAATAATATTGAGACATCTACAGAATGAAAAAGAAAATCATTGATTGTTAAACAAAAAGAAAATAATTGGGATAAGGTTAAAGCAGAAGCACTATATGCATGACCATTTTGCTCTGTAACTTCATTATGAAACACTGAAGTATTGATGCAATTTAAGCTCTTGTGCTTAAAACACTGATAAAGATTTTCAGTGTTTGAATGCAAAAAAGTGAAAACTTTTTCTAAAGTTGAAATCCTGCAATTTATGACAACTCTTAATACTGAATTACATTAAAAAACTCAATATGTCAATGGAAAGTTTGTTATTTTGCCTCTTCTTTCCCTTTTCCCCATGCCACACACTCCCAGTGTTGGTGGTGAATTGAATTCAATGTCACAGGAAGTTTCCCAAGTATGTGTGTGTATGACTCTGCCTCAGGATCCAGCCTCCTACTGACACTGCACACAGAAGTATTCAAGCTAGCTAATGAAGCTTTAGTTAGCCTCATCTGTCTTTGTAGAGACATTTTCAGGATATATTCAAAAGCCTGTTGTGTGACAAAGGGAGAATGCAATGAGCAATCAATGTATAATGCAGGTGAACCACAACTTTGTGACTGGAATTGAACTGAGAAATAGGATAAATATATTTTTTGTTGCTACCACTAACATATAAAATTTGGAACAGACAGAATGACAGGAACAGTTTTGTCTCTGCCCCTCTTATCTGTTGACAAAGTACAAACATTTGTCTCTCTGACACAGAGTAAAGCACTGACAAAAGAAAAATCAAGGAAAAAGACTCAGAATCACCAAATGACTATTTTTATCTTAAACCATTTCTCTACCTATATTTAAAGTAATTCAGACTATCTTTAAAATAATTCTGATCCTTCGGAGCCAGATGTAAAATTATGTAACCAAATAACTAAAAAAGAAAAACAAAACCAAAAAACCAACAGAAAGCCAACAACAACAAAACCCCCACCAACTAATACAGAAATGAATAAATCACACACACCCCCCTCACCCATCTCTGATGTTTACAGCAGTACCGAAACAAAGTCAGATTTTGAAATTATCAAATTATCAGGAAATTACATTTCATCACATACTGTGTGGCCTTCCAAAACTGCTCTGTAACTCCAGTGATTTCACAGGACAAAATAAGCACCACTTTTTTACTGAAACATTCAATTAAACATTTTTGTTTCCACTTATAAAGGTCAATCATCATGGGGGTTTTTTGTTGGTGATGGTGGTGGGGGGGTTTTTTTTTGTCAAAGCAGTCATTTTCTCTGCTTTGTAACTAGATAATTTAAACTTGGTATATATAATTCTTGAATGACAGCCCTTAACATATTCTGAAACTATGGATGATGGTGGACAATCATACTGACTCTCTAAGGATTTTGGCACATACAGAAGACCATTTCAGCAATCTAAGGTATAAATTTATAGCACACTCACCACTTATTAACTTCATCTGCAAACACCCAGTGCTTTGTACCTATGGTTATTATGCCATACTTCACAAGTGGAGTAAATGGCCTCATAAAAAAACCCCTTGTAGTAGGTAGCAGAATTTTTCAGACAGGCAGTCAGTATTGAGAGTGCTGCACATTTATGCTCTAATTTGTATTCATTAATTTTCACTAGTTTGTCTGCACAGTCAAATCTTAGTATTTCAAATCAAATAAATATACAAAACATTCTAGGGTGAGTGATGTTTTTGCTTTTGATTATATTATGTATATACAATGAAGCTGATTTTCCTTCCTCCACAATCAAACTAGAGTTTATCTAACAGTGTGACATTACTCTTTTTTGCAAATACACAGCATTTCAACCTGCTTTTTCAGATAAAACCTTTCTGCAACAAGCCAGGGAGCAGGGAAAGAGGGGTATAAATGGTAGATACAGAGCATCCAGCCCAAAACAGAGGGTGAAGAGTTTATCAAAATGTGACTCTTCCAAAAATCTGATTTCTATTTCCAAATAATTTTGAGTCCTATATCTTAACTGGAACTACCAGAGCTGAAGAAAACTGTACTGTGAACACAAGGTCTTCAACAGAGGAAAACAACATGTATTGGGTTTGTGTGGAAAACTTTTGGTAGTGGAGGGAGCTAAAGGGGTGGCTTCTGTGAGAAGCTGCTAGGATCTTTCCCCATGTCTGATAGAGCCAGTGCCAGCCAGCTCCAAGACGGACCTGCTGCTGCCTAAGGCCAAGCCCATCAGCCATGGTACTGGTGCCTCTAGGATAACATATTTAAGAAGGAGAAAAAGTTATTGTTCAGGAGCAAATGCAGCTGGAGAGAGGAGTGAGAATATGTGAATGGAACAACTCTGAAGACACCAAGGTCAGTGAAGAAGGAGGGGGAGGAGGCAACCTGAGTGCCAGAGCAGAGATCCACCTGCAGCCCATGGTGAGGACTCTGGTGAGGCAGGCCGTCCCCCTACAGCCCATGGAGGTCCATGATGGAGCAGATATCCACTTGCAGCCCCTCGAGAACTCCACAGTGGAGCAGTGGGATCCTTAAAGGAGCCTGTGACCCCATGCAAAGCCTGTGCTGGAGCAGGTTCCTGGCAGGACTTATGGCCCTGAGGAAAGAGGGGCCCGTGTTGAAGATGATTTGCTGGCAGCACGTATGACCTTGCGTGGGATCCATACAGGTGCAGTCTGTTCCTGAAGGACTGCATCCTGTGGAAGGGATCCGCTCTGGAGCAGTTTGTGAAGAATGCAGCCTGCTGGAAGAAATCATGTTGGAGAAGTTCATGGAGGACTGTTTCCCATGGGAGGGACCCAATGTTGAAGCAGGGAAGACTGCGAGGATTCCTCTTCCTGAGGAGGAAGGAGTGGCAGAAACTGTGATGAACTGACCACAATGCCTATTTCATGTCTCCCTGTGCTGCTGCAGGGGGAGGAGGTAGAGAAAATGGGAGTGAAGTTGAGCCCAGAAGTGAGGTATGTGAGGAAGGTGTTTCTAAGATTTAGGTTTATTTTCTTATTACCCTACTTTGATTTGATTGCAATAAATTAAACCAATTTCCCCAAGTCAAGCCTGTTTTGCCTGTGACAATAATAGGGAGTGATCTCTGTCTGTCCTTATCTTGACCCATGAGCCTTTCATTATATTTTGTCTTCCCTGTCCAGTTGAGGAGGGGGCTGATAGACTCACTTTGGTGGGCACCTGGCATCCAGCCAGAGTCAGCCCACCACACAACTTTACTTTGAATATGTAATCCATGAGGCGTCCTTGGGGACACCAAGCCTGGAAGTATAAACTGGAAGAAGAGGAAGGGGTTGCCGTGGGTAGTATCCTAAAGCAGACAGTAGCTCTCTGGGTTGGGAGGCAGACGAGACCGCCTCATCAGCTAAAAAGCATTAGGCTCTCTAACGAATCCACAGAATAAAAAAGAAAATAATGTCATATAGATATGAAAAAGAAAATTAACATCATACGATGATAAGGAGTAGATGTTCAAAACCAAATGCAAATTAATCTATTAGAACAGAAATCTTTTGTGTAAATTCATGGATGGTGCTTTAAATGAAGCTTGAAGTCTCCCGAAGCAAGTCCTCTAAAGGAACGGATATAAATCCATTCCTATAGAATTATGGAATATGAATATAATATAGTTCATATGAATATAATATGGTTCATATGAAATAAGGGTTTGTACCTGAATCCCCTTCCTATATGAATGATTTATATCCATATTTCCATATCCATATTTCACTGTATTATAAAAATTATTTTAGTTTGTAAAAGATTACTCCATATAATCTTCTTTTAGCTTGATCTAAATAAGGCTGAAATGCTGGCTATTCACTGCAATGGAACTAGGCTATTTCTTCTGACTTCTGGCTGCAGAAAAACCCACTGCGTTGTTTTCTCACACCATATATATCTCTAAAGGTTATCATATATTATTTCTTACATTATCTTATGTCAAGTACTACTCTCAGCTCTATTCAAAGAGTTGAAATCAAATGATTGAGCCTCTGTCTGTTTCCAGACTTGCTGAGATTACAGAGTGAGTATGGGTACAGAGAAAGGTTTATCTGTTATCAAGAGGTTTGGTAAGTCTGTTTTGAAGTTTATGGTTAAATAGATATGTGGACTGCTTTGTTTTTGACAAAGGATCACTCTCCATCTGAGCAGTAACTGTTTATGTGATGAAATTGCCTGTGATGCAGTATTCTGGTTTGCTATTTGCAACTAACTTAACATCAGTCCTAAACTAAATTATGGTCAAATATTCATCTGCAGATTTTTGAAGAGACATTAGACAAGTATATTAGCATGGCGAAGAGCAAATGGAGAATATTGGTTTCTAAATGTAGGTTGAGAAGATGAGGTATGTTCTTCTTGCTAAAATCACACATATGATAAATATAACTCATTTTCTGTATAATAAAGCAAATGCTTTGTAAAGAATTCTAGGCATATGTTTATAAAAATAGCAATGATACTTATCACTTATAGTGTTATGTATTTGTACGTAGCTTAGCAAACTCTCTCACAACATATTTGTGATGAAGGTATACATTTTTTCCATTTTAATGGAAGGGAGAATGAAACACAACATTCAGAAATATGTCATGAGTTTTAAGAAAAATCAGCTGAAGTACTTTATCTTCTAGTACTGTGTATATCCCCAGTGTCATTAAGGTAAAGTTACTAGTCTTCTTTCAAATGAGAATGCTCTGATTGAGCTCTTCTGAAGACAGGTGTTTGATCTTATTTGAAGCACTGTATTTAAGAAAAAATACTATTTCCTTTATATAACTTATCAGGAAAAGCAAAATTACAAAACATTTGAAAATATTACTCCAAAGATACAAAATTTATTGATGAACTTGTTGAAAGACACAATACTTAAAACTACTTTTAGCATACTTTTTAATGAAAAGCAGTATATTTTGTGCTCTGAAAAGTTTAGGTTTCTTCCAGATAAACCAGAGTAGCATAACATTTGTTTTCAGATGAATGCATTGGGAATATTATAGTTCATATATGATGTGTTTAAATGGCTAAGACAATAGCAACTTCATATTTTCATTTGTGATTTTTACTTGTGTTATTGTTTCCTATCCTAAAGCAATGGCCCATTTGCAGATCATCATGCCAGTTCATTCACTCGTGGGCCTGCTCCTGGCTCTTCACAAATACAACTGGATGATCAGCAGCCTACTCGCTGTAGGCAGGCACAGCACAGCTGATCTCTCAAAACATAAAAAAGGTGGCACTGCAGGTAAGCACCAGATCTACTGCACATCCAAATCAACAATGGATGCAGAGTCCTGGCAGACAGGTCAAACCACAGAGAGAGATTCAGTAACGTGACTGAAAGACTCAGCACTAGCAGGGCATGCAATCAGGTACATAATGTTAAGTTCAGTTGGTTTTTTTGATAAGAATCTTACAACTAATTGTTGGGTTGATCCTTCTTTTTCTGGTTCATATCAGTGGACTCTGCACACACAATAGGTAGCAGTTGAGATATTCTCCTTGTCTTTGAGTACTGAGTGACATATTTCTATATATTTTATTTTAAATTAAAGTTATATTTTTGTCTTGCTACATTTTGCCAACAGTAGCTCCTCTGTCCAATTTCAGATAAAGCCAGAAAAAAAGCAGCCACTGCACTTTTGCAAATAGAGCTCAAAAGAATTTACATGTATTTCCCATTACTGTCAACTTCTATTACGTACAGAAGAAACAATAATCTTGGAGGCATAAAAAAGCAGAAAAACACAGCAGTAACATGTGCAGTGTGAAAGAGACCCAGTAAGAATAAGAGAGCATTCGTATAATTGTTATTCCTTGTTTAAGGTAATATTTCTGTACTGGCATAAAATATAATAAATTATCTTTGAAAGCCAATTATCTCATGATGTTTTAAAACCTTCTAGTATTTTTTGATTTTAAGATTAGGAAGTTGGCAAGCTATATTTGTTCCTGACCTCATAAATAGGAGGTTATACTTTAGTAAAAAAAAGGAACCTTCTTCCTCTTTAAGTGATCATTATTCATGTTACTCAGGCTTGGGTGTGCTATTTGAAACACTAGTTAGCTGCTAAATACAATAGAAGAAAATAAATTCCATTGAGAGAAATAATGTTAATATAAATCATAATAATTAATGACATTACAGGAAGTTTATTTTCTCTGTTATGCTGAAGTCCACTCTTAGTAATGTCAATACAAAGTTTTAATAGAAATATCTTTTGTAGCAGTCAAAGATGTGCTGTTCCTTTTAGGAGGACTATAAATATTGAATAAAATCCATATATTTACCTGTATCAAGTATGATAAATATGGCTCTTCTTTTAAAAAAAAACAAACCCAAAAAAAGACAAAAAACACAGCCAACAAAAAAAAAATCAACAAAACCCCAATCCTGTAAACAAACAAAAACCAACCAAAAACCCAAAATAATAGCAAAACAAAGCTAAAAAAAAAGCCATCACCTCAAAGCTATTGATAAATGTGGTGTCAAGAATACAGATTTCTGAATCTGGCCCCTTGACAGCCTGGTGATCTTTCATCCATATCTGGTTATTTCTATCCCGTAACTAGGCATAATATTTTCCATAATAATTCACCTTTTCTGTCTGTAAGTGCATGTTTAGGAGGGAGGAGGTTTAAAGAAGCCTTCTTACAGATATTTTACTGTAAGACTAAGTTATTTCTAAATGGATTTAATTTTAATCTTTTAAAGAAGACGTGGCAAATATCGTCCTTCAAATTACCTCGTGTTCTTAAAAAAGTTGACTAAAGAATGAAATCTCTTTCCTCAAGAAAATTCTGAATTTTTTTTTTTCTAAAATGGCCCTGAATTCTTACCAATTTTAAGTAAAAAGTTCTTTAAAATACTGAGTTTAAACCACGATTTCATTAGATGTTCATTCCAATACTGTTAAAGCATAAGCAAAATCCTAAAATTAGAAAAATGCTGAAATTCAAAAAATCTAAGAGAAAAACTATGTTGTGATGTTTGTTTCAGATATTGGTTTTTCTTCACAGGGTGTTTCCAAGTCTTTGATCCTCTTCTTTTTAGAACAGTTAGTGAGCTTATATCTTGTTATAATTTTCTCCTTTCTCTTTTTTTCTTTTCTCCACAGTAATTTCCTTGGCTGTGGCACTCTCCTGGGTTCAGCTGTGACGGTTATTTTCTTCTTCCAAGTAGCTGGTGAAATGCTGTGTTTTCAGCTTTAGTCTGAGAACAATGCAGATAACAGACCAATGTTTTAGTTGTTGCTAAGTAATGCTTGCCCCCGTCAGTGACTTCTTAGTCTCTCATGCTCTGACAGTGAGGAGGGGCACAAGAAGCCGTGAGGAAGCAGAGACAGGACCCCTGACCCAAACTAACCAAATGGGTATTCTATACCACAGCATGTCATGCCCAGTATATAAACCGGGGGGAGTCACCCGGAAGGCCCAGATTGCTGTCTCGGTCAGGCAGGGTATCAGTCACTGAGCGGTGAGCAACTGTATTGTGCACCACTTGGGTTTATTGCGTGGGGTTTTTTTCTCTTCCCTTTTTAGTTTTATATTCTCTCCCTTTGTTATTTCCCTTATCATTATTATTAGTAGCAGTTGTAGTATTAGTTTTGTATGGTACAGTAGTTATTGGAGTATGGTACCTTAGTTATTGGACTGTTCTTATCTCAACCCATGAGGTTCACATTCTTTCGATTCTCCTGCCCATCCACATCTGTCTCAATACTTTCCTGGATTATTCTTAGGCTGGGATAATAACCATATAAGAGAGTGTACTTATCCATCAAGAATAATTGCCATGGACTGCCCCAATGAAAACTGAAATTCCCTGCTGACACAGTATCTATCAACTTATCTTTGTGCAATATCCTGTCACATCCCAAATTCCAAATCCGTTTTTTTTTTATGCCCCAAATTTATATGAGAACTCTTACCTTGAAGGCATTTCAGCTTCACTACTGTATTTCACCAGTGCTACCACAGTCTTCCATCGTCTGGGCTGTGACTTTTGAAATAGTTTTTTTATGTGAAAGCAGTGGTAGCTGAAATATGAACAATGAAGGAACTCATTGCCCAGCATGCTGGTGTTCCATGGCAATCTCCTTTCATATGCAAGATAGATCCTGAAGTCTCTGTTTGGTCTATATTGCTAATCTATACTGGACCAAAAAGGGTAGAAGCAAAATACTCTACAAAGTGTGAATATTGCAGAAATGTCATAATCTCCTCAGGGAAGTGATCCAGGCCGTTTATTTCACATATAGATGGTCACTGGTTGACTGCGTATTTTAGACAACTGTTAAAATTAGTGGTGTGAAATCTTGAATCTTTTCTTACTAACCTTTTCTTAGCTTCTTTATATCTATATAGACAATCAGGGATACTAACAGAAAAAAAAATAACCAAAGCAACAGCAAATCAACAGCTCATTCCTTTTACTACATCTTCCTCCTCTCTATAAATTATATTTATGAGCTGCACTTCTATGAGACACTGAGAACCACTTTTCCTCTAGGTAATTGAACCAGGAGCTTCCTAGGTCCTTCTGAGACTTTGATCTCATGATATTTTGTATTTCTGAGTCATGATTTACTTCTTGAAGTAACTTGCTGCTATTATTACATCAGTTTAGGTTTTGCTCTGAAATGATGTCACTATCAAAAATAAAATATAGACTGCTTTTAAATTTAATTTTACAAGAAACAAATGCAAATTAACAGTAATTTTTTCTTCTCTTTCTGTCATGTTATAGTAAGGAAAATAACCTAAACAAGACCAAAGGAAAAAAAAAATTGTGATAATATCATATTTTGATTTTTTAAAGTAAAACTATGAAGAGAGCAAATTTTAACAATGGTTTAAAAGATGCCTTTTTCTTGTGAGAAGCTAATCTCAGGGGTTTTTTAAATCTCCTTAGTGGAAATTCAACTAGTAATACATGATTTTTTCACAAAAGACCTCAAGATCAATCCATGAACAATTGGATTTAATTTGTGAAATATCAGAGATTCCAAACTGGATCATGGCCATTATGGGTTCCTTCCTTTTTTTATGAAACAATAGGGATGATTTTCTAAGGATAAAGAGAAAAAAACCCAACAACCGCTTGCTAATGAAAATTATCTTCTATGTGTTATGATGGAGCATAGTTAAAGCCATGTGCGAGTTTGCCGCAGAAAGAAGAAATCAGAGGATGATAGCCTCTAGCCACTGTTGTGGCTATACTGTTGTGTGTGCACTCAGAATCACACGAGGTGATGGAGGCTGTAGCTCTGTATTCCATTAATAATAAAATGTATTGTTTTAAGCATAGCTAAGGGTTGCACAGTTCTGCATCTGAATTCACTTGAACAAATTTCATATACATTCAAATAACAATTGTAAAAATTACTTCTCATTACTACAAGTATATGAATAGCAGCTAATTAGTGTTAAGAAATGAAATCACAGCTTTAACTTCTTTTTGCTTCTCTAATCTGAAAATTAATCTTACTAGTTTTCATGTCAATATTTCTAATAAATGAAGAAGTGCTGCTTAATGTATATGACCTCCATTATACCTTCTGAGAAAAGAGCAGTCTTTTGTAAAATATGGGGATTAGCAAGAAGATGACATGACATCACTATAAAGAGGATTTTTCTCTTTGTAGATTTTAACTACCTGCATTTGAAATATTAAAATGAGGCCATTTATATATTATGTCTTGTGAATCATTTAACATCTGAAGAATTTAGTAAGAGATGAAACTTGATTGTTGTCTCCAGTAGTCCCTTGCATTTCTTGAACTGGGGAGCCCGGAACTGGACACAGTACTCTAGTTACAGCCTCAGCGTGGGAGAATAACTTCCCTTGACCTGCTGATCACACTCTTCCTAATGCACTCTAGAATACCATTAGCTTTCTTGGCCACAACAACATATTGCTGGCTCATCCACCAGGACTCCCAGGTTCTTCTCCACAGAGCTGCTTTCCAGCAGGTCAACCTCTAACACGTACTGGTGCACAGGGTTAATCATCATTAGATGCGGGACCCTCCATGTGCTTTTGTTGAACTTTATTATGTTCCTCTCCACCCAACCCTCTAGCCTGTTCAGGTCTCACTGAATGGCAGCACAGCCTTCTGGTGTATCAGCTATTCTTCTCAGCTTTGAACAATCAACAAACTTGCTGCTAAGAGTACACTCTGTCCCTTCATCCAGGTCATTGGTGAATAAATTGAACAAGACTGGAACCAGTATTGACCCTTGGGGAACACCACAAGCTGAAGACCTGAACTAGAATCTGTGCTGCTGATCACAACACACTGAGACCTGTCATTCAGTGAGTTCTCAATGCACCTCATTGTCCACTCATCTAACGTACACTTCCTGAGCATACCTAAGAGGATATTATAGGAGACAGTGTTAAAAGCCTTACCAAAGCCAAGGTAGACAAGATCCACTGTTCTCCGCTCATCTACCCAGCCAGTCATTCCATCATAGACTTCTATCAGATTGGCCAAGCATGACTTCCCATTGGTGAATCCATGTTGAGTACTACTGATAAACTTCTTTTCTTCTACATGCTTAGAAACGACATTCAGGATGAGTTTCCAGGGATGGAGAGGAGGCTGACTGGTCTGTAGTTTCATGGATCCCTCTTCTTGCCCTTTTGAAGACTGGCATGACATTGGCTTTCCTGCATTCCTCAGGCACCTCTTCTACTCTCTATGACCTTTCAAAGACGATGTAGAGTGGTTTAGCAATAACAGCTTCTTCAGCACTTAGCAGTGTGTAAGATCAGGGTCTGTGGTTTTGTGGGTGTCAAGTTTGCCCAAATGATCTCTAACCTGATCCTCCTTGACCAAGACAAGGTCTTCTTTTATCCAGACTTTCTCTCTTGCCTTCAGGGTCTGGGATTCCTCAGGGCCTTTAGCAGAAAAGACTGAAACAAAAAAGGCATTCAGTAACTCCACCTTCCCCAGCTGTGCCCTTCATCACCAGGACACCTACCTTGTTCAGCAGTGGGCCTACATCTTCCCTAGCCTTCCTTTTGGCAGTGATGTACTTGAAAAAGCCCTTCTTGTTGTCTTTGACATCCCTTGCCAGATTTAATTCCAAACGGACTTTAGCCTTCCTCATCACACACTTGCGTACTCTGACAATGTTCTGATATTTCTCCCAAGTAGTTTGTCCCCTTTTCCACATTCTGTTAGCTTCCTTCTTCTTTTTGAGTTTTTCCAGAAGCTCCTTGATCATCCATTTGGATCTTCTGCCCTCTTTGCTTGATTTCTTACTCATTGGGATGCACCAATCTTGAGCTAATAATTCCTTCAAAACCTTATGATCAATGTTTATTTTAAACTTCACAAAGAAGATTAAAGCTTCATTTTAACTGAATAAATGCCACAAAACTAATTTAACTTTGACTATGAGTTTAGCACAAGTGTTTCCATGAAACATAGAGTAGTAACAACAAATTTCTTTGTTATTACTTGAGAGGAGTCACTATGATTGAGTGACAAAATGCAGTCAATTGTTTTGCATTAGCAGGTCACCTAATAAATCGAAATTGCAGGGTATGCAATATACTGTCTTTCTACATCAGGAGATTTACAGATACACCTGCTTAAGTAATTTTATGCTAAATCACTTGGGAAAATAAAAGCATAGATTGAAGACTAACAGGCTGTCAAATATATTTTTTTCTTTAACAGTTGCTGTCATTTATTCCTCTGAGAAACAAAATGTGAAATTAGTAAATGTGAATTTATTCTTCTGGCTAAACAATGACCAATTTGATTTCTTAGTTTGATGTAATTAATTAGCTAATTAAATATTTTCAAATGGAGAATTAGTATGACAAATCTTGATCTCAAGCATACATCACCATTCACCTTGAAATACCTGTACATAACACTGGTATTGACATGATAGCTAAAGCTTAGGGAATAATGAAAATTTCGGAGGAATTAATTATAACTTTAATTAATTTAGAGGCTGGCAAGAAAGAGTTAATTAGTACCATCTCTCTCATGATGGGAATTAGTAAAAATGCCTATGAATTTACTTATACAAAATTAATTGAACTGTAGTATGCTACATAGAAGATCTGCTTTACTGAAATGAAGTTAATTTTGATATTAAGACTGAAAGAAAGATGAATCTTTAAAAGGTTTTAAATTGGCAGCTGCAGTCCTAGATATTTTCCATCAAAACTCTTTTTCTGATAGACAGCAGCCAGGGAGACTGCTATCTCCCTCTCTGAAAAGTTAAGTTTTTAATAAAAAAGGCCAGAGAGCCTTGGCTACAGAACTGAATGACAGTCTGAAACACAGGTACAATGGTTTCCATGGGGCACTGTGTTAGTCAAATACTACATGTTTCTGCAGTGCAAAGGATGTTAGAGACTCAATCTCAAATGTGTCCTCTATATTATCCTGAAACCATAACCAGAAGGGATTCCTGTCATTATTTTCAGGTGGAAAACTGAGGCAGAAAGGAATTGATATTTCAGGTACTGTATAAAGCTGTATAGATCTTGAAACTCACTGTACAGATCTTGAAACTGAATCTTGCCTGCTTCAACAATAGTCCTAACAATGGAATATTAGTTATATTGCATTGCAGGTCATGAGTGTTTTGTAATACCATCCTTAAATATATTTTTACGTGGCAGAAGAGTTTTCCAGATTCTTGTATTAGAGGCCCAGTTTCAGCACTAATGTGCTTTATCAAGCTTTATAAAGCTGGACAAATTTTATTTTTTAACTCCATGTGTCATTTTCCTTTACCATCAAATACAGGTTAATGATTCTTGCTCAGCTTTGTGATGTCTTTTTAGAACTGTGTTGTATTACTGCTGTTACTCATTGTTTATTTTAAAGTAATTCAAGAATAGCTTTAAATTCATTAATTTCATAAGGAAAAAATCCTCTGGGTTTGGTTTGTTGTTTGTTTTGGGTTTTTTTTAGCCCCGTGCCTTACCTATGAATATTGCATATTTTACTGACTTGTATTGAATTGTAATACAATATCACATAGCTTGGCAATTGCTAGAAAAATCTAGTTCAAGAACTCTTAAAAGCTTATGCTGTTGGATAATTGTATGATACATAATATTAGCCCCAAAGAACTGTAATGAAGAGAAAGGGATCTTCCTTAGCTTAAAGAGTGGTAAGGAGGTATTGATCAACTGGTCACCAGAGTTCTGCAGATCAATGTTATCCAAGAAGGCAATGAATTACACATTATTTATTGTTAAGGACAGGAAAATACATACAAGGTGTTCATTAAACAGTTATTTCAGAAGGAGATGGTTCCCAGAGTTAAACAAGGAAACGATTCAGCTGACTCATAAAGAGGCATAGAAAGACCAGGTTTGTTTAGCCTAGTGAAATGAAAGTTGAGAAAACTATATTGAGGTAAAAGTTAAAATATAACCCAAGCATACAACTAGACAGATCCTGCAACACTATACAGGAACATGCACTAATAATGATAAAATTTCATTTAGTTTCCAACTTCTAGCAGGTGCAAGTCATGATACATATTTATTCTGTGTCATAGGACTTGTTCCACTTTTTGAGATTTTCTAGGAGTTTTATTTGGCAAAAGTTCTAACATTACAAAAACTCAGGATATTGGCAGCACAATGGTATTTTTATCTCTCCTTCCTACAGTGCATTAGGATTATGAATTTTGATATTTTCCTACATGTCATAAATTCATTGCAGAAGGTGAATTTTGTCTATATTCTGCAGACCATTCTAATATAGACTTCTATTACAGGCAGTTACAGAATTTGGTTGGTATGGTAGAATCCAATTCTGTCTTCCTGGTAGTGGAAAACTAACCCAATACCTTCCTTGGAAGATTTCCAAACTTGCTGCAGGTGGTAGCTCTTTGTGAGTGTGTCACCCTGGAAACAGTTCTTTCTACCATGTAAAATTTAATACTAACAATAGTAATCAAAGAAAAACGTCGTCTTTCAGTGCATTTAATCTTAGTTTTAAATTTAAGAAGGATAAAATGGAAAAAAACACAACCAACTGAATTTCTGTAGTTACTCATTAGAATTACTACAGTTACTAGCAATTTTGCTTTATTTTTCAGCTGGATCAGTGTTTTGTAGTGACAAAGTATTTTCCAGTATCTGAAGGGGAGCTATAAGGATGCTGGGGGTGGACTATTCATCAGGGACTGTAGTGATAGGACAAGGGGTAACGAGTTAAAACTTAAACAGGGCAAGTTTAGATTGGATATAAGGAAGAAATTCTTTACTGTAAGGGTGGTGAGGCATTGGAATGGGTTGCCTAAGGAAGCTGTGAATGCTCCATCCCTGGTGGTGTTCAAGGCCAGGCTGGACAGAGCCTTGAGTGACATGGTTTAGTGGGAGGTGTCCCTGCCCATGGCAGAGAGGTTGGAACTAGATGATCTGAAGGTCCTTTTCAACCCAAATTTTCTATGATTTTATGATTCTAAAGTTAAAATCGCCTTTCCTCACAAAGACAGCCAAATCAGATTTTTCTCCTATAAGCAAGTAATGAGATTGAACTCAGATCTTATATAAATGTATTTCATATGTTCAATTATTTCTGAAATGTATAATAGGAGAAGTTAGTGAAAACAGCATCTTGAGAACCAAAGATCATGACTCTAGAATATGAGGTGCCTGGTAGAACCCTTACAGCCTCCCAGAGGCTAAATTGTTTTGCATAGCATTGCTGCTGTCTTCAGAGGCAGATGATCCATCACCTCCTCAGTAGGAGGTAGAGGAAATAAGAAACTATAGGAGGGAGAAAGAACAGTAATAACAATAATAATAGGAATAACAGCGATGAAAACCCAGTAATAGTGAGTATTTGCAAGTCAGGGATGATGTGTTCTATCTCAATCTTCCTGAGTTAGCAAGCCTTGCAAGGCTATATTTTGACACATGCTGATATTCAAAGCATTCAGCAGTCAAAAGATAAGGAATGAGTACCTGATATGACTTTCTGCAAGACCTTTTCACAGACCACAGAGGCAGACCACAGAGACCTTGCCTGGTCTCCCAGAGGATGCTTCTGTTGTGGGGTTGCTGAAGGTCAAAGAACAACAAGTGCCAATCACAACCATAACAGTGCACCGGTGGCAATATCGCACCAACCGAGACTCCCTGATTCCCATCCATGAGCTGATACATAGACTGGGGAGCCAAGGAGTGATCAGTAGGACCCGCTCACCCATTAATAGCCCCATATGGCCATGCAAAAGTCTAACGGAGAGTGGAGACTAACAGTAGACTATCGTGGCCTGAATGAAGTCACACCACCGTTGAGTGCTGCTGTACCGGACAT
>WYDI02007847.1:0-20651 GCA_009867235.2 Psittacus erithacus | reverse complement strand
GTCCCCCCTGAGCCTTCTCTTCTCCAGACTGAACCCCCCAGGTCCCTCAGCCGTTCCCCATCACACTGTGCTCCAGGGCATCTGTGGACTTTGCCTTAGCCCGTGAGGGACGTTGCTGCCTTCCTTCCACAGTGCCTGGAGGGCTTCCACTGCTGGAGCCCAACAGCTCCCATGGTGCCTTCCAGAATGCCCAGCCCAGGGATCACAAGAACCTGCCAGGGCCCTGCTGCCTTCCGCAATGCCCGGTGGCATCCGCAGGTGTTGCCAGAGCCAGGCAGGTCCCCTTGTGCTGAGCTCCCAGTGACAGCACCAGCAGCTGCACTGCTGTGCCAGCGCCTCAGCACCCTCACAGGGAAGGGCTTCTTCCTTATATCCAACCTGAACTTCCCCTGTTTCAGTCTGACCCCATCACTCCTTGTCCTGTCGCTACAGCGCCCTATGAAGAGTCCCTCTCCGGCTACTTTCAATTGTAAGAAGAGGGTTTTTTCCCAACATACCTTGCATGTGATTCAGGAGCTCATCCCAAGCCCTGCCCAACAATCAGCTCATGGAAAATACTCACATATTGCTAAACTGCTGTAAAGAAACCTGCAAGTTGCTGCTGAATCAGTTCATCGCTTTGTACCCAGGACAGAAACAATCCTAACTGATGGGATTGACAGGACAGAAAGCACAGCTAAACTGGACACTTTAGGAGAATATAGGTTAGTGGAGATATAACTCATTAAACTGAGACTATTTACAGCTAGGTATCTAGTCTAGGCTAATTACCAGAATCTCTCTTTACTGCAGTAACTCTTCTTGCATTACCTCCATATAGTTATTAGGTCCCTCCAAAAACCGACTCTTGTCTAACTAAACACATGGTTTGGGATCACAAGACTTGCCAGCGAGCTCTGAGAGCTCTGCATCAGGGCTATGGGCTCCTTCTGGCAGTGTCTAGGCAGGAAAAGGACAGGTGTATGCTGGGGTTGAGCCTGCAAGGAAGAGAAGAAAATCCCATTCTATGCAGACATTTGAGCAGAACAAGCTTGTGAAGACAGAATTTACTCTTCTTGTTTAAATAAGCTGATGAATGTGTATAAAATCTAGTGGAGCAGAAAGGGAGTCTGGCAGTCCAGAGGGGCAGATTCTCCCACGTTTCCACCTCACTGCTGTACCATGAAGTACTGAGAGACTTCACTGCACAGCAAGATGTGCATGATTCCTCTGCGGGCTTCTTGTGTAGACCTGCTTAGTTTGAACTGCTTAGCAGCTCTATGAGAGTCGCAATACACACATGCTGTCCCCATGGAAAACATCACCAGTTAATTAAAGAATCCATGCTGACAACAGCAGAACCACAGCTCCTCTTGGTGCTGAAGAAATAGCAGCCTTCCTAGGATGACACATGGCTGCGCCTTCTAGGTTCATCTCTGCTGCTTTATCGAGAGCTCAGTGAAATCCCGTAGAGCTGGATTCTGCTGGCTCCTGCAGCTCATTTCCCATGCACTCTGGAGGAAGGCATGGCAGGACAGTATTGCTAAGTTGCCCAGCTTCAGCAGGAGAAAAAGACCAAGGAGGTAGTTTTATGAAACAAGGGGAGCTAATGTAACAGCCTAGGGCTGCTGGAAAAGAGCCATCCTGCACCTTCCTGTCCTTAACTCGATTGTACTGAGCTGGGTAGCTGCAGCAAAGGGTACAAATATGTACTACAGCTGACAACAGAGGGATACTGGACCAAGCTGGAGGCAGGTGGAGGGAAGGCAGGAAGACAAACAGGGAGGAGGTATTCTGCAGCAAGCTGCTACGTTACCTTATCCATGTGTCACACCATTACCGAAACGTTTCCAATTCTAGCTTCTGCTCTAACACCTATCAAAGGTTTTTCCTAGCAGAAGTCATGAGCTGCCTTGGCATCCTTAGGGCCTTATTCCACGTTAGCTACATTTGTGTTACGAATACACATAATTTCTTGGGGGAGGACTCACCTTGAGCTGCATTCAGGTATGTCTTTTATAGCCACCTTCCTGCTTTCCAGGCTCTTCACAATGAGGAGGTGGAGTATTTACATTTGCAAGAGCTGTCAGTTCCTGCTTACACACAGAGCTCATGATATCCTATATTGCTATACTTCATGGTTTCTGTTACTGGTAGGCTGTTTGGCTTGTGTGGTGAGCTTTTTGGATGGTTGCAGTGAACTGTTTGTGAGATGATGCCTCTTTCATTGACTAATAAATTAAAAATGTATTAGAAGCCATGCCAACAACAACAACAAAATAATAAATGCTTTGAAAGGTGCTATTATTATTATTATTGTTATTATTGATGTAATAGATTCTATCTGAAGCTTTGTTGTTCTTTAGCTCTATCTGGTTAGTTTAATGACATCTTCGTGCTCACATTAATCACTGTGTAAATTCCCATCAGCAACACACAATTCTAACATCTGCAAACAAGAATAAAGGGCTACCGCTTTATCTGAAAACAGAGCTTCAGTGAGAGCCTGGCAGATTAACACAGCCACAAATCCAGTCTCCCTAAAAGAGCAATGATGCAGCTCCAGGATTCAAGAGGGGTAGGACATGGGAAATGGAACTGGACAAGGGGTCAGTATTGGCTTCATCCAGCTTTGCAATTAGAGCTAGAAGTGTGCTTGTACTGCTAAAAATGTTTTGGGGACAACCAGATCCCGTATATAACACCAAACTCCAAGGAGAGAAGACTTCTTGGCTTTCTGGATATCCCATACTAGTTGCTTTAAAGAAATGCCTGAGGAGTACTCTGCTGGCTTCAAGCTTTTCATCAGTTTTTCCAAGTTTGATCTGTTTGTGGTTTCGTTTTGTATCAACTGGCAAATGATTTAGATGGAAGCAGCTTGCAAACACTCACCCAAACACATCAGAACTCAGAATCAAGTGACCAGTTCAAAGCATGTATTACTTGGGCTGTACTTCGAGAAATGCCCTTTCTGAGTTTTTGCTGCTCATTCACTTTATCCCCTACCAGGACATTTGCAAACAGCAGATTCCCAGGCATAGGAGTGATTTCTTAGGCTAAGAGCAAAGGAGTTAAAAATAACCCCAATTTAACCAAACAGTGATTAATCAACAGTGGTGGCTGTTGGCAAGTCCTAGCTTCTTGTTTTTAAGAACACTGTATTTTACAGTATTAACAATGTCACTGATCAGATGGAAGTGGCAGATTTGAGAGAGAGGCAAAGCCTGCCCACGGTATGTGGAACATTTTACCTTTGCTTCTTCTCCGTTAGGAGGCATGAGGAAAATGAAGCCTGGAAGAACACTGCCTCCCACTCCCAATTCACACGTTATTGCCAGCATCACTTAATTAGTTGTGCCCAGCTCTTTCTGAGGAGCATGCATTTGCTAAGCTCAGACACAATTACCTGACTTGAATTCATCTTGTCGCCTTTTGTGCAGTCTTTTTCTTCACAGAAGTCTTCAGAGATTGCTTTGTTCTTCCTCCACCTTCTTGATCTCTTCTCTAAATCATGATGGACCTCTTCAGTCTCACTGCTGTCCGAGTACTCCAGGCTCATTGTCTGTGGATTGAAATTCACATCCAGTTCCCCATGGAAATGTTTTCTTTCCATTCTGGGCACATCACTTTGAGTTCTGCTTTGTAACCAGAGAAGTTTGCCAGTTCCTTTGGCTTCCTGGGAAGAGTTGAGTGAAGATGTTTCCGAATCGGAGAACAGTGTCTCAGTATTGGTGTAGAGCCCAGAGGAAGGGGAGGTCACTGCCTGGTACTGGTCACTGCCATAAACCCAGTCAGTGCCGTACTGGGAACTGGTATAATAGAAATCGCCTGGTAACTGCCGAGGTCTTCGACGCAGCTTGTTCAAGGCCACATTCCAGTCATAGTCATCCTCACTGTCTGAGCCCATCTCATCATAGGCAGACACAATGCTGGATTCATTCTCCAAAGCTTCAAATACTTGACTTTTTGGTTTGGCGAGCATCCGAGGACGAGGCAAAGAGACGTTCTGCAAAGCCACCCAGTTGCCATCAGTACTTTGAAACACAGAAGGTAGATCTATGAAAACGAAACAAGAACAATTGTGATCAGAGTGTGAAAAGCTCGTTTTACTTGCCAGTTTGTGATCAACTGACCACAAATTGCAGGATTCAACAGGATTAAGAAATACAAGTGTTGCTGCTACATGAACTCATATTGTGAGCCATGCTGCTGTACTGCTCTGAAGCCATCACTTAAAGTCATGGCAATGACTATTTAAAATAGAGAGTACTTGTCCGAAGTTCTTCCTAAAAGAGTTATTTGGAAAGGTTGAGGGAACATCAGTATACAGACATGTATAAATCCTGTGTTTTGCAAATGTCTTCCATTCCGTGTGCAGATCTGGTCCCCCATCTTGACAAGGAAAGATGGAAAAAGGAGCACAGAAGAGCAACAAAGGTTTCGCCAGGTTCTGAAACGTCTTCCATTCAAGGAATGACAGAAAAAAACCACAGCTCTGCCATCTGAAGGAGACTGGGATGATGCATGCTAAAAGAGATGAGGGAATCTCTTCCAACCTAACTACTAGAGGATATCACATGAAACTAGAGAAATCAAAGTTCAAAACAAAAGAAAGAGGTGGGATGCAGTGGGCACTGGACCTATGGAGCCTCTTGCCTAAGGGTGTTAATGGATGCTAGAAATTAATCTGGGATAAAGCAGAGATGGTTATAGACATGGAAGAGAAATCTACTGAGGTTAACTAAATACAGAAAACCACTTCCAGCTGAGACAGTCATTAAGCTGAAAGACCTGGAGGTTCAGAGCCTACACAGAAGTAGACTGAGAAATAGTTGCTTCTCCACTTGCAGCGCTGTGCGCAGTTCTGGTGTCCTCAACACTGAAGGACATGGAGCTGTTGGAGCAAGTCCAGAGGAGGCCATGAGGATGATCAGGGGCTGCAGCACCTCCCATATGGAGACAGGCTGAGCACATTGGGTCTGTTCAGCCTGGAGAAGAGAAGCTGCATGGAGACCTCAGAGCAGCTTCCAGTGTCTGAAGGGGGCTGCAAAGATGCTGGGGAGGGACTCTTCATCAGGGACTGTAGCGACAGGACAAGGGGTGATGGGCTCAAACTGAAACAGGGGAAGTTCAGGTTAGAGATAAGGAAGAAGTTCTTCCCTGTGAGGGTGCTGAGGTGCTGGCACAGGGTGCCCAGAGAAGTGGTGAATGCCGCATCCTTGGCAGTGTTCAAGGCCAGGTTGAACAGAGCCTTGGGTGACAATGGTTTAGTGTGAGGTGTCCCTGCCATGGCAGGGGGTTGGAACTGGATGATCTTAAGGTCCTTTCCAACCCAAACCATTCTATGATTCTATTCTAACCTGTCCTCGGCTCATGCTTACAGTTACTGTTGCTGCTGCTGTTGTACCCTAGACTAAATAAGCTTTTAGATTGACCCAAGCACCGCTGCTCTTGTATTCTTACACTTGTTCAGAGTACGTTTTAGAATTCTAACAGGAAAAAAAAAGTTAAAATGCCACAAATATGGTCAAAAAGTGCTGTTTAGCTCAGAGAACTGCACTGCTTCTAAATGTAGTCCATTTCCAGTCAAACTTGGAATGTCCCTTCATGGGAAATGTGAATGTGTGGTGACTCCCACAGCAGCAGACAGAATATGTAATGCCGTGGATTTACACAATAATCTCAGCCTCCTGAATGGCTTTTCAGCCTTGCAGGTTCCTTCCATGGGTTCAGATCTGCCACTTCCAGAAAAGAGTAAAAATAAACTTATTATAGAATCACAGAATAGTCCATAGAATAGTGTTTGGGTTGGAAGGGAAGCTCTTCTAGTCCAACCCCCAGACTATTAGTTTTCCAAACCTATAAAGAGAGTATCTCCGGATTGTGTTGTAGATGATACTCAAGCATCCTGCATTACATGGTGGCAAATACTTGGAGCTTATGAAAATGACTTTTCCCCTGGAATTGTTCATAAAGAACAATTTGCAGTAAGAAGGTGTGCTTAGTTTAAAAGATAACAAGAAGAAAGGTCTGTGGTGCAGCACCACCACTAAAACACCCCCACAAAAGGGAAGCAATAAATCAAAGGTAATTAAATGCCAACCATGAAAGACTTAGAACAGGTTTTGTATTCGTTACTCATTTGAGTCTTTTTGGCTCGTTTTCACTTCCTAAATTTCATGCCAATTAAAAGACCTTGAGAAAAGACATCACTGAAATTGCTACTCCTGCTTAAAGAGAAAGCGAAATAGGAATAGTTTTCTTGCAGCAGTGACCAGCTGAGGATACAACTGAAGTCAGGTTTCTAGGGAGAACTAAAAGCTCTTCATTGTAACAGCTGATTTTGGAGAAAAAAAGAACACGATGATCAAGCATAAGGAGCTTCTGCTTGTTTGCTTTTTACAACTATGCCCACTAAACTAAGCATAGGTTTCTGCTGAGAGAAAGATCTTTCTTTAAAAGCACTGTTCCTTCAATCAAAGCAACCACTTCTGCAAGATCTGAATCTCCAACAGGAACTGAAGTCAGCTGCATCACGTTACGCTAATGGAATGCAGTGGAGGGCCACAGTCGTCTTCTCTCCCAAACCATATTCCCTTGTTTTGTGTAGCACCACCACATGAGAATTACCCAATGTCCTCAGTTAACTGAAGAAAGGATGGGAGCACAGTTGATTACATCAGTGGAGTTACTCAGAGATGTTACGCAGCAGAGTGGAAAGGAAAGCCGCTGAGTACATTATAGTCAGAAAGCTGACTCAGCTTTACCCCAGCTTCAAGTAATTCCACATGTTCCCCCCTGATTATCCAAACCAAAGTCACCCACTTGAAGGAATGGCTTTTGCACACAATTCTTTGGGCATACGCTATAATTTATCCATGTGAGAATGAAAATTAACCAGAATTATCATTGTGAAATGATTGGTAAAGGGGAAAACTCCCAGATTCTTGACTTGGCTCTTGAGCCATCATTTAAACCAGTGCAAACGGTAGCCAAAATAAACTGTGAGCTGCTTTTTGGCTACATGACTAAAAATCCCACTGATGTTACCACACCAAACTCCTGGTTGTGTTTTCTTTCATTTTCTGTATCCTAACATAGAGCTGCTTACTACTGCATCGGTGAGATCATTTTTACACATACTAGCACAATCAACTATTTACTGTAAGCTCAATGGGCACCACAATTTCATCACAAATGTGGTTCGTAGATGAAAGAAGCAGAACAAATCCTTTGAATAGAGCACCTAAAAGGAAACTGGGTCTGTTTGTCATTCTGTTATGGTTAAGCAATTGTTAAGTACTAAATAGCTCAACAGCTCAATTCAATGGGATTGAAGTGGATTCTTAGATTTAAGCACCCAGTTAAACTGCTTTACTGAAAATAGACCTTCCCCTAAATACCCAGAAAACAACACTTCTGAATGAGCACTTCACAAAGTAATGCATACTTTGTTAAGTCAGGTTTTAGTACTACTTTACAACTACTTCAGAATTACAACTGCTTTCTTTTGTTGAGGAAGGAGGGGTATTGACACTGTTTAATTTTCAGCCTCCCAGATTATCAACTGGCATTACAGATAAACGAACTGGACTGATTTGAACTGAACTGAATTGAATTGATGGGCAGTCCTTGTTCCTGCTCCCCACGATACCCACACACATATTGTGGCTGCTTCTGCTTGCAGTGCCTAGTGCGCCAGCTGCAGGAACAACAGCAGTAGTAAACTCACCCTACACAAGAGAAGTTTTCTGCTTGTTTAGCTCCATGAAGCAATTTGCTACAAGGATCAGATGGGGTCTACAGCTGTTGCAAGCTGGAACAGCAGGAACAAGCAGACTCTTGTCATGGGAGGACAACAGCAGCCGATATGATGGCTTTGCTGTTCCCCATCACCTGGGGGCAGTGGCTGCTGCTGCAGTGAGCAGCCTTCTCCTTGTGCTGCTGTGTAGGTGAAAACTAAACAACTCTTCTGCGCAGCCACTGCCTAGCACTACACTCTTGTGGCCTCATGAACACTACAACCAGAACATAAGAGGTGGTGGAAATGGGACCCCCGCAAGAGCAGGAACCACTTTCTTCACTGACAGACTGTACTTGTGTTATTTTGAAGCAAGCAGGAAATTACACTCTATCCCAGGGTGCTGATTCAGGAATGGGGCTGACTTAGTAAACTGCTTACCAGCCATTATCCATATTCACATCCATAACTAATGCAGAGAGGACAGATCCAGGGAAGCTGCTGGTTTGTGAAGTTCCTACTCATACAGCTTCCTCAGATCTGTGTGCAAGCAGCAGTTAGCGGTGCTGCATAGAACACTGCATTGGCTAATTCATTGGGACTGAAAATAAAGGTGCAAGGGGGAATCCTAAATGTGAGCTATTTCACTGTTTGGCTCACCATGTAACCTCATGAACAGTTAACTTGTGCAACAGAAGGGATCCCACGGGCAGCTGCAAACTTCTTCAACTGGAGGACAGATAACCAAGTGACAAAGAAGGGCTGCTGGGCTCTTGTGTCTTAGAAGCTCTGAAATTCACCCAAATGAGATGCCTAATGTTTCCTAACAGTCCACAATAAACTCCCCAAAGGCTCAACTTTTGAATCTTTTCTTGGAGGAAAAGAAAGGAAAAGGTAAGATAAACAGTGGCACAGCCAAATGAAACCAGGACATTCAGCATCACCATATAGACATTTCTACACGTTAACCTCTATGAGCACAGAGGCCAGCAGGAATCCCCTGGAGAAGGTCCTTAGTTTAAGTCGTATTTATTCCATATGTGAGCATGAACCAAAAAAAAGAATCTTATTCGTACTAGAAATATTTACTTGTTTCATTTAGCCTGTCCACACTTTTCCAGCTGGGTAATGCAGAGAGCTTGTGCTCCTTCTGCTTCCTCAAGTGTCCTTTTTGCTGCCTCCAAAGAGCCTCAGGCACAGATGATGCAGGGTCGAGTCCTTTACTGGGCAGATCTTCACTAGCCAGGGAGAATGCAGACTGAGACCTCTGTGGGAATAAAAGTCAAAAAGCATAATTTTAAGATAGAAATTATCAAACTCTTTAGCATAATTGAGCATTCAGTTACCCACGGAAGGGGGGATCTGCTGGCACGCACAGACAGAATTCAATGTGTTCAAAAGAACTGTTTCAGCACTAGATTGCTTTTTTATGTGCATTTGTGATGCGATGCAAGGAGGCAGAAAACTGTTTATACCACTGTGGACCAGATGGAAAGAAAAAGTTAAGGTGAAGTTGTTAGGAATGCGCTTGGTGATTTCTGGTATCTGACTGCTTCGACTCAAGCTAGCCAGAGAGAGATCCCATGGTGGTGAGACACGATGATCTATTGTTGGCTCAACAGCCCATCTGCTGTAACAATTTGCAGAAGTTAAAAATGAGAAGATAAAGCAAACAAACAGCCTGTTCCCCAGAAATAGATCATTTGAACGCAGAATTCTTTTGTTTGCTAGGACATATGGATCACACAGTACGCTGGGCACATCTATTTATCTCTAGGAGAGTGACATTTCAAGTCAAAGTGAGGTAAATTACTGGTGAGGTTGTTACTGAGCCCTAACTTAATACTGAGGGAAAGATGCTTGCCTTTGGATCTACATAAATAGTTATGGCTGAGGCACCTGGGACTATTACAGAAGTCACATTTAAATCTGACCAGCTTTAAGAAGCTTTTTCCCCGTAACTCTTTATGAGCCAAAACCTCAGTCTTGGCCTTCATAACAAAGTTGGTAAAAGACTGCCCATACGGGCCAGAGTTTCATTAAGAACTATGCTTTCAAGTGGCTCAGCTTCTTTCTGCAGGCCAAGCTGGCACTTTCATATCTGATCTTCAAATTATGTATTATAAATTATTAACTAAACCTGTTAATGTCAAAAGGGCCAGTCTTTGCCTGCAGCAGAGCCCTGCTTTGCGCTGGTGCAGATGAGGAAAAGGATAACTTCAGCTACTTCTTTGAAGTCCATTCCATCCCTGGGGCAGCACAAGCATTGCTGGGAGTCCCGCTGGCTTGAAAGCAGCACCTACACCACTTGACTGGCGGCTCTTCCATCTGAAATGCTCCTGTGAGGGACCATGTGCTATGCCAGATGATTTAATTAACTTCAAATCTTCCTGTCTCCTTGGCTCAGCAGTGTAATTTCAGAACAGATTCAGTAAACAGAAGCACAATTAAGCACTGGGGTTTAGTTTGGCTTTTGAACTCTGCAGGAAAGCCAGGATTACTGCCCTAGAATCAAATGCTGCTGTAACTACAATGACCACATTACGTGGTTAATCCTGCCCATGCAAAGACACAGGTCCTAATGTGATGCACTGGAGTCTTTCCTTTCAAATTCAGTGATGTGAACTACTGACAGTAAGCTCATAGCATTGTATGATTTTGTCATAGGGACTCTTTTAGACGAGTCACTTATACAAACCAACTACATTCAAGTGTGTATTTAGGTTGTTTCAAACCTCAAAATAGATCTTCGCCTGATCAAGACCATCCGAATCCTCCTTAACCCTCTAAAAGGGTTAATAATTTAATACAAACAGGTACATAAATTGTTTTGTTATAGGAAGTTGTTTGTTAACTTTGATTTCATCCTGCTAGGATATATGGACAACATAAGCAATCCCATCACAAATTTGGAGCCCCAACTATGACAACTTTCACTTCTTTGGAAGCAAGAACTACTGAACTTCCCATCCTTCCAGTAAATTGGGTCCAGTTCATGTCTGCCATACCCTCTGGTATCTTTGTATGCAAGTTGTTATGTACTGAAAGCAGCAAGTTGTTAGAGGTGTCACTACTTTCACAGTACCAAGACTATTCCCTCAGGGCACATTCTTTTCCCACTTATATGGCAAACACATAGAGATAAGAGATGCTGAAGAACCCAGAAGAAGGAATATCCTACAGTTTAATCACTAGTACCTATTTTCCCTTATTACTTAAAGAACTGAATCACAAGAAGAAGAAAAGCCCCAGGAAAACCTTAAGTAGTTTGTATAATAAAAACCAGTGCTCAGAGAATGAAAATAACATTTTTTCTTATGTAAAATCTGTAGATTTGACAATTTTCCTGCTGTTTTGTTTAAATGGCAGTTTCTTGCCTACCTGCTCACTGCTTCATAAATGTCACAGTAAAGGCGGCAGCACAGGGATGCAGCATCTGCACTTAGCTCCTAGCTCACCTGAGAGAGCAGGTTAGCCCTGACAACACAGAACTTGGCATGGCCTACAAAACCTATGGAAGGAGCTCAGCGACCCGTGCTTCCACAGGAATGCTGCTCCCAGCACTGCCTAAGCAATTTGAAGCTAGTTCAGGTGCATCTGCACTACAGAATTTGGGTGGTAAAACCCTGGCACAGGTTGCATGGAGAGGCGATGGATGAACCATCCCTGGAGACATTCAGAGCCAGGCTGGATGTGGTTCTGAGCAACCTGATCTGGTTGAAGATGTCCCTGCTCATTGCAGGGGGTTGGACTGGGTGAGCTTTGAAGGCCCCTTCCAACCCAAACCATTCTATGGCTCTGCGACTCAGAAGGACTACAGGATGCACAATAGCTTGAAGGACTTAAAAAGAAGATCAGCATGAAGGGCCTGATGGACAAACAGCAGTGAAAACCAGGGAAACACAGAAAAGAAAGTAGAGACAGTCAATGTGCTACAGCAGCTTAGGATCCCAAATAAGCTTATCCAAACAAGCTGATCTAAATCAAGCTGATTGCTTCAAATCGTGTGCTGGAACTTTTGGGTCAGGTCAGAGGAAAATTGCTCTCCACAGTTTCTATCAACTCAGTGGAGAGCAGGAAACTGGTATTAGGCAGGAACTGCTGCTAAGTCTTGGGAAAATCCCTCCAAACGCAGCAAGGAG
Source organism: Psittacus erithacus (assembly GCA_009867235.2). Classification (NCBI taxonomy): domain Eukaryota; kingdom Metazoa; phylum Chordata; class Aves; order Psittaciformes; family Psittacidae; genus Psittacus; species Psittacus erithacus. The sequence continues at coordinate 8,789 of WYDI02007847.1, read as the reverse complement.
AAAAGATTTTGGTACCTCCAAAGCTTGGCCTGAGGCCACCCTCAAAAACATGTGAATTCTTGATGAAATCTATCTTGGACTGCACTCTTAGAAGCACCACCACTCCTCACTGGATATGGTTCAACATCAGAAGGCTCAAGGAGACAAAAGCAATACCAAGCTAAAATAGCTTGGCTGCACCCCTGCATTCAGCTGCTGACAAAGGGTGAAATGATGCTCCTGGAAGAGGCTGTTTAACCAGCACTCATCACTACTGCTTTTGTAGCTCTCTGTGGCTCTTGTATGAGGAAAGATTTAAATGCTCTAGAAGTGACAGCGCTCTAATAAGTGCAAATGAAGAAGAATCAATGAAAGTAGAAGATTAGGTTATTTCTTGTTCTGAAAGTTAGGTTTAGATAGGGAAAGCAGGACAGACAGAACTGTGCTTTACAAACAGGTATGGGTGGAAAGAAAGTGTAAGAATTCACCACTGAGAGCAGTTCAAATGACTGGTAACAGCGAGAACAATACAGAACAGGAGTGTCAACAGCCAAGCCCAGTGTACAAATAGAACAGAAGCATGTCCTGCCATGAGAACAGATCAGTCTACATTAGCGGAAACCGGCCATTTTTTCAGGGCACAAAAGCAAATGTTTGCCCACAAGTTTACCTCCAATCAGTTACCAGTCTGACTGACGACCCTACCTGAAAAGCAAATGACTTGGATACTTCCCTTTGCTGCTTTTGCAATTAGAGCAAACTAGAAAGTTAGTTATTTGGTGTGAGGTTACACTGCAAAAGCTCTAATCTTGGTTAGATTAGAGTCAACTCAGCCGGCACCACTAACTTGACAGCCCTACAGCTATAGCATGGGCTTCAGCAGAGGCTACAAACCTATGTACATGCCAGGCTGTGCTGCTGACTTCACTGCAGCACTTACCTCTGGAAGCAGCACAAGCTCCATCCCTGGCAGTGCTCGAGGCCAGGCTGGACAGAGCCTTGGGCAACCTGGTCTAGTGGAAGATGTTCCCGCTCATGGCAGAGGGTTGGAACTGGATGATCTTAAGGTCCTTTCCAACACAAATCAGTCTGGGATTCTATGATTTGTGCCTCTCTTGCACAGAGATACCAGTTTATCTGTAGATCCAAAGGGAATACTTTTCCCTTGTGGGTATTTGCATCAGAAACAAAACACTGAATGTAAAGGAACAGGATTGAGAAGCCTACTTGTGGGCTGGTAGTCCATGGGGTTTCCCTGTGTGTGGATGCAGAGAAGTCCTGGAGGAAAGGCCAGCTACCTCAGTCAGCTCTTGAATCAGTTTGCATTGCAACAAGGGATCTTTACTGCCCAAACGGAGGAGCCATGGCCCTGAATCTTTACCCCCTGCCTACAGACTTGGATAGCAACAAGATCTCAAGGCAGAAGAACTAACCCAGTCTGTTTTCCAGAAGCATCCCAATAATAGAGCAGCCTAAATATGATTTTCAGAAGAAGGCAGGAACATGGGAGCTTTGGCCCTGATTTATAAGACATGAAAGCTTAAGCAGACCCAACCCTCCCAGGTACAGCTACAGGCACCCTTTTTAACCAGAAATTCTGGTTCCTCAGCAGAAAAAACCCTGTCAGCCTGATGCTATTTTGGGTGTATTTACTTGTAATTAATTACAAGGCTGCCGCGTATGTTCGCAGTCAGGAGCTAAGGCAGCGCGACTGTTGTTCTGCAATGAGTGAGGACATCAGCAGATGGCACTGCAACCCAACATGTCACGGGTATGGTCACTGCACACCGGATTGCTGAGCAGTCCAGCACAGCCTGCAAAACACAGGGTATTGACAGGCACCCTCTAACGCTTGAGCTGGATGAGCTCCCCACCGAAGCCTGCCTGCTGGCATCTGCTGTGAGATGTTGGTTTCTAAAGAAGTACAAGACACGTTATTATTCTCTTTTCTTCATCCCTCTTCAGGGGATTTCTGCTGCACAGTTATAACGTCTGGATGGAAAGAACTCAGCCTTCATCTTGTACTGGGCCAGCACTAAAAAGCATCATTTTTGCATGTGCAGTCCTGTTTCACTGCTGGCTGGTGAAGACAAGAAATAAGACTATGGGGTTTCTGAAGATTAAAGCCTGAAGGAGTGGATAAAACATAATCACATGCATCCTCTCCTATTACTCAATAAATGCTCCATCTTCCGCGTATGAAAACGTACGAGCTCATGCTTCTGAACACTGAATAAAGAAAACCCAAATGAGGAACCAAAAGCAAGAACGTTTACAAAACACGCTTGTGAATATTACATCTAATGCTGACAATCTATGGATTCTTTACCCTGAATAACTCTCTCATATGTATGCATATTGTTTAGAGAGACAAGATACAGACTTTGCCCTACATTCTCCCTCAGAAGATGAAGGCGGATGGGTAATTCCTCTTTCTTCTAAAGAGAAGCCCAAATGCTAATTCAAAATAGGTTCTAAAAGCAACCGACTGAACTCTACAAAGGATATTCTGGACCCCCCATGTTTTTCTCCTCACTTCCCTCCTATTTCATCCTATTTTTGCAGTCTGGTTTAACCAGTAGAACTGTAATTCATCCTGTCCTTGTGTAGAGTAGTTTTTCTTCTAGGGAAGCAGCCTAGAACTGACAGCAAAACACAGATGAGTTGATGCAACCTTATCCATCCCCTCTTCTCACCCACAAATTCTATAGCCATGCTAGCAGTGCAGCAGAAACACTCTATGAATGCAATTAATACATAGACAGAACCAACACTTCCCACCCCCCTGAGCAAATACAGTAGCAATCCCTAAGCATTGCCACCAAACGCATCCTTTGGTACAAAAACTCCCACACCAGGAAGAGACAGTATGAGCCTGGGAACGGTGCCACTCTGCCACAGCCTATTTATCCCTGGAAGTGATTTTTGCTCTGCTCAAATGTATGCAGTCCACACATTTAGCAGTGCGAGTGAAATACCAAGGGTTTCAAGCATCTGTTCCTTCCTTAGTTAATCCTTCATGTTAACAACCCCATGGCTTCTGAAAAAGGGCAAGACCAGGCAGACAAATAGGAGATTCTCACACTCAGTGGAAAGAAAACTCCCTCCTTCATGCCCTGACCTAAACCCCGGTTAGAATATCCCAGCCATCAGGGCAAATCCTTGAATAGCAGGCTGGGAGAAAGCAGTGAGGACTGCTCCCTCTCCTGTGAAAGCCTTAGAGCATCTCTCCTTCCAGGGTCTGCACAAACTGGCTTGTTCACTACTGACACAGACATAGCCTGGCTGCACTGGATGCTTTGCCATCCTTCTACTGGCCTCCCAGACAGCCGATCCCCCTAAAAGCACTGCTCCTTTAAGAGGAGTACCAAACTAATGCTCAGTTCATCAGGACGATGAACTGCGCAGCTGCGCAGTAACATGCAGAGCCACATCTGGCTGTGCATGTTACTTTGGTTCAGTTTGGATTAGCTGACCTTGAGGATCCAGAGACAGGCTGCAATGAAGAGAGGTGGGAGGTTATTCCCCAACAAACCCATTGCTGCTGAGGACGCAAGCAGCTCTACACATCACCACACAGAAGAATAATGCAGAGTGTCTGAGGGACTTCCCTCCTTCCTCCAAATAATAGGCAGGCTCCACATGTGATAATGCTATTGCTTTGGTTGCAATAATAAGGGATATTTAAATATTCATTCCAGAATATAAGTATAAGCATCCATTTATGGCACTTACGGGGCTAACCATTTAGGAAAGTGCTAGGAGCATGAAACAGCATAGTTCAATCAATGTAATGGATTTATGTGAACAAGTCTGTAGAAGTTTGTGGTAAATCAGCTACTGGGCGCTTTGGAGTAGAGGACAGATGTTGTACCTTTACGAGGTACCCTTATTCCTTTAGCTGTTAGTGTTCCTCCCATGTTGCCCCATGGCCAATTCTTTTCCCCTCCTTCCTAACCTGGAATATTCAATTACATCTCTCAAAAACCCCCACCAAAACCCAAACATGGGAGACGCTTCCCAGTTGTGTAACATCTTCCATGTGAAGATCCTGAGAGCTCAGTCAGCATCCAGTTGCAACAGTATTACCATATTATTTACATATGAGACAGCTGAGCAACTGCAAAGACCAGATCCCTGGGTCTGCTGCAGGACATCGTGATTCTAAGTCACTACTAGTGTACCCCATGGGGAGAATGCATATGTATAAAAGGGAATGGAAGGAAGGGAGCTGGCATTTTGGTTTCAAGTCCAACTGAAGCCTCACACACAAACTCACTTCTCGGGTTTTTTTCAAGACAATGCCCTTTCTGAACATGATTACTCCTTTTTCTCACTAATTTCTAGGCTGCTCGGTGACCTGCACAACCTTTCATGTCCTGTGCTGACCCTCATTTACAAAGCAGTGCTCAGCAGAGCACTCACCCAGCAGAGAGAATCACTGTATCACCTACTCAAACGCCCACTTGACAGAGGAAGCCTGAAGTGCTCTGTGTTTGTTTGCTTCTCACTGTGACAATATGCACCCTGGTTTCATCTAAAAAAGAAAGTAAGAGAGTAAGATTTGTCAGGCAGCCCAGCTCTGAGCATCACAGGGTTGAAGTCAGACCTTCAAGCTTTGTGATACCCAAAAGTACGTTAGAACAGCCTCTTTAAAGTGAAATGAACCAAAATAAAGCGGAAAGAACAACTCATGATCTAAACTATTAGGAAAAGAACATTACAGAATGACTGCCCTTCTCTGTCCTCTCTTCTACTCCCACTCACGTCTTAAAACCTATCTCGGTTTGCTGGCAGTAAGTGCAATACAGCTGGGCTTGATCATATACCCAGCATCCAAAACTGTCTTCTTGGATGTCTGTCAAGTGCATGAATAGCATTACGAAACAAAAAACCCCAGTAATCTTCTGCTAGAGATACATCTCAACCAAACTCACACTACATAAGCAAGTTCAAAAGGATAATGCTGTCATTCACCTTGCACTCATTATTTGGCCACCTGAAGTCTTAAAGAGTGGCACTAATTGCTCAGTGAGAATTGGAAAAGCACTTGTATCCTTCTGCTGCAGTGGAACGAGGAAAACCAGCCCCATTACTATGGACAGGGCTGTCTTGACCTGAGATCTAGATCACTTTTGCAGCGAGACTACAATGTTACACCTGCAAAGTCAGCAGATGACAGTAAGATTTGTAACCTGGAACGTACTTAGAGATAGTCTGATCTTCTTTCTCATAATAAACACTAACACAAAACAACCCATTACTTGCTAAACTACCAAGTGCTTTTCCATTCAAGGTGCACTGTTCTTTCACATTCTGCACAGAGAAGGTAGTGCTACAGGTGGCTTCTTCTGGAAGGAAACAAGACATTAAATTACCCATCCGGATCCAGCTGATGGGCTTCTGGATAACTGCATGCCTGCCTCATTGCGAGTAGGCCCCAGCAACAGACTTTGTGACAACCTTCTGATCCCAGCTCATGTATAAAAGCTAAAAGCTCCACCTTCCCTATGACATGACATGTTATTAATTAGACGTATTTCTGATACAGAGCTGTTGACAGGGAAGAAGTGACGTCAGCCGGTGTCAACGTCCTACAGCGTTGTGCCTTCCTCGTGTGAAATAGCTCTGCCATTGTGTTGTAGGACAGGATTCCTCCTCACAAAGGTTCTTGTCAAAGACTGGTTTCAGACAAACCTACAAAGGTACAGAGAACCTGCAGAGCCCCAGGGGTTTCCAAGGCAGTGCCGGACCTCAGGCATGTGGAGCCCCCTTCTCTTCGGAACAAATCAAAGGAGAACAGAAAGAACAAATAAACGACTGTCAGTGCACCATGGATCTTATAATGAGCTTAACCAGTAAATTTCTGCTTCCTCTGAGGTGCATCATAATGTGTATTTAATGAAATCCCCCTTTTCCCTATATCCCTAGCTGGTTTACGTACTATAAATTATGGATGAGCTGCTGTTTAGATATGCAATCTTTCAGCTGTAAAATAAAGACCACTAATACAGCACTTAGAACACACCAGGATGCCTTCATTCCATCAATGTCTGTATGGGATACCATATGCCAAGGGGTTGTTTCCTCTCACTGGCAGTGATCTATGGGGGTAAATGGACTGAGAGAGCAGAGAAGCATCCTCCCATTGCTCTAAGCTCCTCCCATCCCAACTTTGTACAGCCTTTGCTTACTGGTAATGAGGAACAGAAGGTGCCATCCATCTCTTTTTGTGGGATAGGGAAATAAAAAATTCAGCCTTCTATCACTATTTTTAGCATGGGCAAAGGGATCTCAAAGAAATCTAAGGGGGGAAAAAAGGAAAAGAGAGTATCTATAGTTACTTCCACACCACAGCACTGCAGTTAAACAATCAATAACATATTGTGTGTGTGTGTTCCGTAACATGAAGACCAACAGATACTGCTCCAGTCAAGTAGGTCTCATGCAGTTGGTCCCCTGGCACTGTGCTGCCCCCAGCTTACACAGCCCAAGTTCCCTGCATGCAGCATTTACTACATGCTACCAAGAGGCAGTTTTAACTTATTTAACGATGATTTCAAAGCAAGTGATTTTGGATGAGCAGGGAGCTAATGCGGGGCTTCCAGAGCCCACTGGAAGCTTCTGGCTGATATGGATGAGCTGCACACAGGGATTAAAAGAAAAACTGCCTGGCAAGTGTAACCACACAGTTACAGCTGGGATTATTACAGCTCCCACTGTAACCAAATGCAATGCAGTAACAAACATGGGTTTCTAAAGGCCAGTGTTAAAGCACGCAACTGCCGTAAGTAACCGTATGTTGCTAGCTTTACTATGCTAGAGAAACCACATGTGTTATCTTCTACACATAAGACAGATAAAAATATTTAAGATAAATTTCCAGCTCCAAATGATGAAATCCTACCTGCCTTGAGATCTGCTATCCTTACCTCCCTTTCCTCTGTATGTCTCTCTTTCTCTTCATCATGTTTCTTGCTCCCTTTCGTTTAATCTACCCTACTTCTTCTTGCTTCAAGTACTAACCTATCTGACAGGTGTCACGGAAATGGTCAAATTCATTCTTGTTTCTTAATACATCATGGGATGACAACTGAACCAAACAGTGACAAATGTGGTGACAGACCCAATAAAGAGCTAGGAGAATCCTTACCAAGCACTGTACAACACATCTGTGTCCCTAGTACTGACTGATGGCTGCAGGAGTGTTGAAGCTGTTTGCTGCAGCTCTTCTTCCCTTAGCGTGACATTTCTGCTACTCCAGTATTTTCCACAATGACTACTATTTCTCAAACCAATGAGCCCTCTCCGGCAAAAAAATGGCACTGAAACTTGTTACTTCAGAACAGAATTTAGAAATCCCAGAATGGTTTGGGTTGAAGGGACCTTAAGATCACCCACTTCCAGCCTCCTGCCAAGGGCAGGGACACCTTCCACTAGAGCAGGTTGCTCCAAGCCCTGTCCATCCCGGCCTTGAACACTGCCAGGGATGGGGCGTTTACCACTCCTTTGGGCAACCTGCTCAAATGTGTTGAGTTCAAGCTTATCTCTCCAAATGCAGAAGAACAACAGACTTTTAGCGTAATAACTGAGGATTTGAGCAGTGTGTTCCCCCAGGTCCTGTCCTTACACCGCAGAAAGAAAACCCAGCTGAGTCACACAGAAAATTAACTCTCCCTCTTCTGAGTCTTATATTCCACAAGTAAATTGCCTAGAAGCCACAGAGCAAAGCACTTAAACATGCTCACCCGGACTTGTTAACAAGGATCAACTTGGTTAACAGCAGCAGCTTAAAGGCACTACTCCTTTGATGTGCAAATAGGTGGGGGCAAGAATGTGAGACTGCATCTCAGCCATTCTGGCCCACAGTATCAGATTCTGGCATCAATCTATTTTCACTGCAGCGTGTGCTAGCAAACTTAGCTGGAAACTACAGCACAGCACTCATTCAGCTCTGGTGGTTCTGCTCAGTGGGGGAGAAGTGGTTACTGAGACCAGCAGCTTAAACCACTGTATCAAAATGCACTGGAACTCATGTGTGACTATTCTCCCTCTCCTACTGTGAAGCAGCTTATCCAAGCCTATAGCTTATTTTCCCTTCTTTTCCCTTGCTGTTCTTCTTAAAACGTTCCTAATGCAACTTGTCAGATTTTCTTCAGCTTTATAGCAGGAGCTAAAGGCATTGTGCTGAGAAGGAAGTGAAAGAAAGAGGAAACACTCTTTAGTGTAAGACATAAATAGTGCTCTACAGTTGGTTTTACTTTTTTTGTTGTTAACGGCTGTTTTCTTTAAGATGGCAAAGGAGAAAAAGAAACATTAAAGAAAACTAGTATTGTACAAAAGAAAATACAACACTCAGCAAATACCTAAATAAAAGCTAAGTGAGCATAAAAACTGCTTTAAGGAAGAAACACCAAGGCATTGAGTGCTCTTAGCATTCAAATCAAGCAGTGAGATCGCTCATATCACAAACACAGCCCTCCCCAACACACTCAACAATACAATACAATGTCTGTGCTGCACTTCCATGGCCCACTATGTGCTAGGAAAGAACGCAACTGAGCCACAATTCGTCTGGACACAGGTTTGTTCTCTGCAAGAACAAGGATGCTGAGGCTGTCAGAGAGGGGCTATTCATCAGGGACTGTAGTGACAGGACAAGGGGTGATGGGGTCAAACTGAAACAGGGAAAGTTCAGGTTGGATCTAAGGCAGAAGTTCTTCCCTGTGAGGATGCTGAGATGCTGGCACAGGGTGCCCAGAGAAGCTGTGGCTGCCCCATCCCTGGCAGTGTTCAAGGCCAGGTTGGAC